>BQNB010059076.1:0-37484 GCA_026074375.1 Tanacetum coccineum | reverse complement strand
CCAATCTATGTTTTCACCCTACTCTATATGTTCGTTACACCATTTCACCTTAGCCTACCCTGTAGTCTTTATTTTATTTGTGTTGAAATCTCTGGCTACTTAAGTCCATGGTTCGGGGGGAATGGGAACAAAAATTATATGCATGCTTGGAAGACCAATCAGTTATGATCTTTAAAGACCCCCCTGTTTCACCACTTTCGACATTGTTTATCTCAAGTGGGGGGATGTGCGTATAATATCGGATGTTGTAGGGGGAATAATTAAAGATATAAACTCCTGTAACATTTGCATATTTATCATGAAGAAAATGAAGAAAAGAGGGTGAAACAAAAAGCTACCCATGTGCTAAAAAATATAAAGATGGTGCAAAAACAATGGAGCTAGTAGCCCATTATTGCACCAAGACATCTCAGTGATTATGAAAAATGAAGCTAGTAGCCCATTATTACACCAAGTCGTCCCAATACTCATGAAGAATGAAGCTAGTAGCCCATTATTGAAGATCAGAACTTAGACTCTTGGACCCATGGATGGACAGTGGCTATTTATGACAACCTTAGATTATTTTAGACTATTTATTTTATGTTTTTATATTAACAACCATTGAATGTGTATCCCATGTCTATCATAACCCCTTTATCACCCTCTAAAACCATATTACCCTTGTTGCCTTCGAGAATTATTTAGACCCTAATTCTAACTGGTACAGATTTGTGTACTTTCCAAGCTTATGATAGAATACATGCTATGATTGTGCAATTGAGAGATCACCCCAAAAATGAAACACTTAGACTAGTGGAGAGTTGAGTGACTTTTTATCCCCTTTTATGAGGTGTTCAGCTATGATGTTTTCTAGCATAAGAGTTTTATAGATTCATTTCTTGAAGTTATTCTTAAGAAATCTTTTTATGAAATGTTCTAAGAGGTTCTACTTGAGGGCAAGCAGAAGTCAAGTGGGGGGATATTTGATAACATCAAATATTTAATACTTTTAGTGGCAAAATACCCCCCCTAAAATACCTGCAAATGTTTCACTAACACTCGAAAACGAGATATTTTCTATTGTTTTGTAGTTTTTAAGTGAAATGCAGGAAAGTGACTAGAAACAAGGGAAAAAGGACTTAAAGTGTAAATTCTAAAGAATGTTACGACGTAACACCAAAAATGGTTATGCCATAACATAAATTAAGCAAGTACGAAGATCAAGGAAGACTTTACGGCGTAACTCCATATCTAATTACGCCGTAACCCTATATTTGGAAGGAAATCTTGTCAAAGTTTATAGTACGGCGTACCCCTTATCTATTTACGCGTAACCATTAAGAATCCACAAATATGGAATTCAAGATCCCGAATTATGGAAGTAATATCATGTACGCGTAACACCATATCTGGTTACAGCTACTTAATTATGGAATGTCATGTAAGTTGGTTACGGCGTGACAATTTTATTGGTTACGCCGTAACAGGTTCGATATTTATAAATAGAGGCCTCATTCAATCTAATCCGACATCACTTCCTCCACAGCCAATTGGAGAGGCGACAAGGACTTCCAACCATCCAAAGAATTCTACCTAAGGTCCAAGGAGATCACACTTAACTTACTTCTTGTACCTTTAAACGTTCAAACTACAATCCTGTAAGAATTATGAGTTTCAATATATTGATTTTTTTCTATCTCTTACTGAGTTACGGTACCCAATAAGCCGGCTAAGCACTTAAAGTGCTAGCTATTAAGAATTTACTTTTGTTATTATGTTCCTGTTAAATTATGGGTTTCATTAGATATTCCCTTGACTATCATGTAAACCCTGGGTTTTGGTAGTATGGTGGTTTAGACCTAGCTGCCTCATTAATAGATAATCTTGTCATGAGGGATCCAATGACTATGGAGGAACACTATTACTCCTACCTGGTGGGGGGGTAGGAACTGATCTGGCTCCGCACTATCACTCGGATACTTAAAAAGTACAGGAACTCTTTCAGAAGGAATTAATAATCTTTATAGGTTATTAGATATGTTTTGGGAATAGTTGGGATTAATCACTGCAACCTGGATAACCTACCTCCCAGATGATTCGGGACTGATTCAGAATCGCAGGGTTTGAAGTCATTTTCTATGATTATGATTGTTGTATCCATGAAGTAATACCCCAGATTAGCTTCCGCTGCTATATTGTAAAGATGGGGGTGTTACAATATATATATATATATATATATATATATATATTATAGAGTTAAGTACATTTTTGGTCCTTGTGGTTTGGTGCGAGTTCACTTTTGGTCCAAAATTCAAAAAAGGTCCACTTTTGGTCCAAAAACATAGTTTTTGTCCACTTTTAGTCCAATCCCGTGAATTTGCACTAAAATTTTTGGACTAAAAGTGAAACGAAACTATGTCTTTTGGACCAAAAGTGTAACGAAACTATGTCTTTTCGACCAAAAGTGGAACGAAACTATGTGTTTTGGACCAAAACCAAACCTTTTTTTATTTTTGGACAAAAAGTGAGAAAATGCATCAAACCAGAAGGACCAAAAATGTACTTAACTCAATTGCTTATTTTTCTTAGGTCTTTAGCTTTTTCCAAAAAGAAAATAAAAAAAATGTTTAGCAAAAAGGTAAGGTCCTGGACTCGAACCTGGGACCTCACCTTCACAACACCAATGCCTTAACCATCCTGCCCTTGGGACTTTTATGTCATAAGGGTGGGTTTGGTTTCTTTTATTAACTTTTTCAGTTTTAGCTTAATCTGTTTATTTGCTTTTTAACAGCTTATTCGGTTTAGCTTATTTTTCCGTTTTATTTTTCTTAAGTTTTAAATAGTTAAAAGCATCTTTCTTAAATTTTTCAGAATTTTATAAATTAGTTTAATATTTTTAATAATATTTTTAGAATAAATTAGTTTTAAATTCATAAATAATAAAATAAAAGTCTAAAAGAATATATTTTCTTCTTCAAAAATTATTTATATAAATTTAGGACTTTTAGATTTGAAATTTATATTTTTAGGGTTAAAATTTGATATTTTAGGAATTTAGTCGCGTTTTATTTAATTGCTTCAAATGTTTAATTTTTGTTATTTTTAGTTTTGCGTTCCTTATTTGTCTTTACTTTTACATTTATAAGATTTAGATACCAAAATCAAAACTTAAATGTCAATCAAGCTCGATTTTCAACATGAATGTAGATTTCCATTCACCTCTCACCGAGGAGAACGATACCCGTGTTGATTACTTATTATTCTTTCCTAAGAATGATTTGTATGATACTTAGCTTACGTATACGTATATGTATTATATATATATTATACATTTGAGGGTTAATTGTTTGATACGTATAAAAATGGATTATCAAACGTATTCAATTCCATAGAAGACAATGTGTAATTCCATATACTTTAGTAATCGTTTAGTTTTTGGTATCATTCGTTAACTCGGTTAGTTTACCTTGGCTAAATAATTACTCTTGTATTTATTATGACGTTTGAAGGCTAATACCTTCGGGTATTAGCCATTATTATGAAGATCTGAATGTTTGATATTTGTTTATCTTGATTTCTTGATTTATCGTTGAGTGCTTGTTTATGTTTATCAATTTATACTTATTTACGCGCTTTTATATGCGACCTATCATTCAATTGGATCTAGTAAAGCGGACCAAGCGGATCTAGAGTCCGGGATAGCTCTCTATATAGTGATTTATACATCTAGAATCATAGTTACATAAATATTGTCCTTCTAAGTCTGTGTCTAGGATACGCTTTGGGCTTAACTAGTTAATTGTATATTGCCAATGGTTTATTGATCGTGTTGACTAGCAGGTGACCTTGATAATTCAACAAGTAACGTTCTGATTCCATTGGATAGTTGGACAAGTGGACTACTAGTGTATAAATTTCCATTAAGCGGTAAGTGGGTAAAGTCTCTATGAGCTAGGGTTTAACAAGATCACCATTGCTTTAATCCCTAAGATAGATTATAATCAGCAAATAAGGACGCTTTATGCGGATGCTTTAATTGTGACAGAATTAATGTGTCAAGGTCTTAGGATGATGTAACGCCTAAGTCTTAAGAATGATATGCCACCTCGAGAGAAGAAATCATTGCACTAAATAAACAAACCAACGTTCTAATCGGATTAATAATGGTTAAGACAGTTTTCTTATATAAGGTTCGACCGCTCTTTTATGTTTTGTTAATTATCTTGCGTGGGTAAAAGTGTCTTGAATTGATTATAGACACCAACCAAACCGTGCCAGTCTCTCAAGCTGAAAACCCCTTTTTCCCGTTAGAATTAGGATTTAGACTGACATAGGTTTAACATAGGATAAGAATAGAATTAACATAGATTAGATAACCAAGATATTAATTAAATTGATAGATTTAACCTTGCTTCAAGTGTTTGACACCCTACTTACCACGAAACTACTACCGATCGGGTACACTGCCCGTTAAAGTGTTGTTTTTGGTTTAGTCGGCAAAATATAAATTTAAAACTTGAATCATCTTAAATATACCATACAACGACAGCACATCACACAAATACACACAACCCTTTAAAGACCTCTTTGATAGTAATTCCTAGGTGCTTACGTCATAGCGGTGGAGGTTTGATCCTTTATCAAACTTATGGTAATTTATATGCTATGACATGTAATGAGTGTTGATTTTCCGTTTCCCTTATTGTTAAATATCATTATACACCCGAGAGAAAGAGAGAATTCAAACACTTATTGTGAGGTGCTAGTATATAATTTCCATGCTTTCAATTACGAGGTCTAATTGGTTGTGTCATAAATTATCTTTGAAAAGTAAGTTAAATGCCCCCGATATTGCTATTGTCTAGGTAGAAAAGTTCATTTGCTTGAGGACAAGCAAATCCCAAATGTAGGGGTATTTGATGAGGTGTCATTTTATACACTTTTTCGAGGTCATTTAACCCTCTAAATCATGCAAATATGCCCAAAATACGTGCTTAATCGTTTGTTTTTGTGTTTTTAGCATTTGGGAAGTTTTTGGAGGAAATACACGTGACTTGGGCTCATTTGGAGACGAAATAGACAAGATTACAACTCTACACTAAAGTCGATGAAGAAAATGTGCATAGTGGCTAGAGACGGCGTCACAATTATTGGTGACGACGTCAGGATACTAAAGAGACGGCGTCAGGAATGTTGAGACGGCATCAGAACTTAACCGACTTAAAGAAGCCCTAGAAGATTCGGCGAAGCGACGGCGTCAGGATAATAATGCGACCCCGTCGTGGCCTATTTTCTATATATACAAACTCGTTTTTAGGGTTTTAAGTGTGAAACTTTTGGGAGACGAACTTTATAGTTAGGGTTCGAGTTGTAACCTCCTACTACTCATGTTTTAATCAAGTGAAGTCCTCTATATTTTATTCATTCAATATGTCTATGTGTTGTTTGATTAATTATTGTTCTTCGCTTCTCTTTAACATGCTAGGCTAGATCTCATCATATTTTACTAAAGATTTGCATGAAACTTATTTTGTAGATCCTTTTAATATTGCTTCTTGCGATGATGTGCGCGTTAGGCTTTAGTGAAAACTGAGCCATTAAATATTAAAATAGCAATAGACGTCCTAGGAAAATAACGAGTGTTAGAAGAATCCTAATCGGTAACAGTCTTCATACTACCTTACCCCTAATATGGTTGATCACTCTTAAGTGTTTTAATGCATGTAATGTACTCTTAGGGGCCTTGTAATAGTCTTCATACTACCTTACTTGTGCGCTGCCTTAACGAAATATTACATAGACGGCGGGTTCATGAAATTCGTTCATGACCTAGGAAATATTTACACAGATCATCACAAGTGTGACAAAGCAATAGGACTAGGAGAAGCAAACTAAGGAGTAATGCATGATTAAGTAAATACGTTTGTTTACCATATGAGTTATCACCAAAGTAGTTTAGTTTAATATTAGTTTAATTAGTTTAAAACCAAAACCACCTCTTAAAACCCGAGATTTTACCTGCTTTCATAAAATATAAAAACACAAAAATAATCTTCTCACAACCCCTTAGATCTTTGTTAGGTTTTGTTCGAGCCTTCACACGCTATTCCCCTTGAGAACGATAACAACCCCCGAGTCCTTTCTATACTACACTACAACAATTAGGTACTCTGTCTAGGGAGTTGTAAAACCTTATGTGTTTACAACGACCGCACATCAAGTTTTTTGCTATAGGTCTTGAATTTTATTTAGCTTAGGTCTACTCGCTTGATTCCTATCAAGTGAGATTTTAATTTCTGTCAATTAGCTTTCTCATAGTCTATCTTTTCTCCGTTCCCTTTGTTCGTAAAAACCCTCTTGTCTATTTTTTAAATAAAGTTGTCATTTAAAATGTATAGCTATAATTATTCTAGTTTAGATAAATTAAGATGGTTAGTTAAAACCTTAAAGAAAGGCTCCCCTTTTAGGTCGGATAGTGAGACCAATGAACCCCCTTTGAGAACTTATCAACTTTGGAAGAAAACTTTCTATGAGGAGACCCATAAGTTAGATGATATAACTGAGTTACCTAAGTCACAGCCTAAGAAAACATATGAGGAGGATTTAGAAAGTGAAATTGTTATGGTTAAGATGCCTAGTTGTATGTCATTTTTAGGTTATACAAATGCATATGATAAGCCTATATGTAATCTAGATAATATGGGAGATGAAGTAGAGAATCCGAGCCCACAAAGTACCCTACAAGTCTTCCCATCATTTGAGGTATACACACCGCCCGTGACTTACCCGAGAGAAGTAGATAAGACTTTAGGAACCCCTATGGAGGAAGAGCCTTTGGACCAAACAAAACTAGAGGATGTAGGTTTGACTAATCATAACATTTCTTTTAGTTCTAGGGAAGTTCCTAGTTTTGATAAGCCAAAGCCTCAACTAAATTCCTTACCAAATTATCCATCCTTAGATATAAGTCTAGGAGACCAAAAAGGCCTCGAACCACCCATCAAACCACATAGTTTAGATATTTTTAGGGTGAAGGTAATAAATCCTTTGACCATTCATTCACCACCTTCACCTTATGTGGCGTCTTTCCTCCCTAATGACGTGTATTTCTATCATCAGCCATGTATAGATAACCCTAAGAAACATTATGGATTTAAACCAGGATTATTAGGACAAAGTGGATCCCTAGGTTTTAAATTTTTGAATTTAGATATGATAGAAGATGATTAGGAATTAGAATCTTAAGAAGTTTTTTTTAGAAAGAGGACTTAATTTACCCATTAGACCAAAAGAAGTAGAAAAGGGTAGGATTAGAGAAACACGCTATTCGGAGCATATAATTCAACAACCACTTTTTCAACATATGGATCCTTCTCACCACAATGGTGTGTACCGTTACTATCACCCACACTTGAACTTAAGTGTCGGAAAACCCTCCCCTTTATCTATTAAATAAGGGTAGAGTCAGGCTCGTGACTCGAACAAAAACAAGCGCTTATTGGGAGGCAACCTAATCATCTTTTATTTTCACACATTTGCGTGTTTTAATTTTTTTTCATTTGTTTTTATATGTTTGAATTATGTGATCATGCTTTGTTTCGTCTTTAACTTCCTCTTAATTACAATCAAATGTATTTTACATAAAATAAGTGTAGGGGAAAATATCCCGTTTCTAAGAACCATTTCAAACATATTAAATAAATTGTCTAGATTAATTTGCATCTTATGTGTCTTGTGTGTTTGTTTAGAGTCATATGATTGTGTTAAAATGTTTTTGTAGTTTATGCAGTATTTTTTCAGAAAATAACTAATAGGATTTGCGTGTAGAAAATTTTTCAAGCAAAAAAAAATTTTTTGTTTACAAACGCTGGAGATAGTGTCAGGATTTTTCCTGACGGTGCCAGCCCAACTACAGTAAACTTTGTATTTTTTTAATTTTTGAAAATTAATTTTATATAATTTCCAGAATTTGGAATTTTCCTAAAACTTGCAGAAAACCACGACTTCATCTACCACATTCATCCTATCTTTATTGCTTTCGTGGTGTCAAAACCCTAATCACATCATTGTATATTATTATCCCGCCGATTTTACGCTATGTATAGTTGTTTCTTGTCTTTGATTTGCATATTATATTTGATAAGAAGAAGCTTTGGAGTTCTTAGGAGTTTCATATGGACGATTCCTGGATGATAATTTAGCCAGCTTATCATTTGTTTCTTCTCTATTATTGAGCAAAACCAGGGGAGTAATAGTAGGGACAATGTTCAAAATAAGTGTAGGGAAAAACAAGCCTTAGAAACCATTCCTTCAATTGTAATTTGCTTTGACCTTAAAATAATATGTAATATACCAAAACATAGCTTAGACGGTAATTTTAACCCAAATTTATTTTTTTTATGGCACATACCGATGAAAACTTAATATTATTAGCGTCTCATAGATATGAGTTATATGACTAGCATAAAAACCCTACCACTCCAAAAAGTTCTACACAAAAAATATGATGTTCGCCCCTAGATCTTTAGGAATTCAAGCACCCATCTTTGGTGCTTAAGATAGTTTTACCTTTAGCTTGCTCGAGTTAAGGGATGAGCATTCATGTATGTCGTGTTCAAGGATTTGATCATGCATATGTGGTTTTGTCGCTTTTTCTAGAGCATTGGTATCAGTTTAAAACTATATGAGAGTGTACCGATAGTATATTAAATTTTAGAACTTGCTTTTGTGATGCATCCTGAGACTGCTTAGTGAGATCGCATTCGTGTGATTAGTATTTGCTAAATGATAAGAGGCACTAGGATAAACCCTGTTTTTAAACCTGTATTTGTTATTATGGTCTCCCCGGTCATATAACTATCCCCGCACCCTTGCTTCGCACTCATTTTTAGTGCAAGATACCCCTAGTACATCCCTCTGAGCCTATCCTTTTTACGGTTCTCATAATTTTCTGGTGGATTCCAGATTATTAATGACGAGCATTGTTTACACCCTTACCAAATTGTTACACCCAAATTGCCTTAACCTTCCTTGTATGTACTCGTTTTTAGTATATTATTGTAAAACCCAGATAATTATTTGCTTGAGTACGTGGTTGCTAAGTTGAGTCTTTTATTATTGTATACAGTTTTGGGATGATTAGGATTCATGGTAGTTTTTATTTTATGAAGAACTGGGGAAGAAAGTCAAATTATTACCCCCACACGTGTTTAATACACTCCATGTTATTTGATCCTTTCAATTTGGGTTATTAGTTAGTTTATGTTTATGAGTTCTAAAACTCAAGTGTAGGGATGTAATTATAAACTCCAAGTCATGTATTATCTATTTTTCAGCAGATGGCAGGGCTAAAGTGTATGAAAAATGGTTCTCTTAATTTTTTGGTGGATTCCGGATTATTAATGAAGAGCATTGTTTACACCCTTAACCAATTGTTTCACCCAAATCGCCTTAACCTTCCTTGTATGTACTCGTTTTAGTACATTATTGTTATTAACCCAATTAATTATTTTCTTGAGTACGTGGTTGCTAAGTCGAGTCTTTTATTAGTGTATACAGTTTTGGGATAATTGGGATTCATGGTAGTTTTTATTTTATGAAGAAATGGAGAAGAAATCATATGTGCTTAATAAACTCCATGTTATTTTGATTCTTTCACTTTGGGTCATTAGATTAGTTTATGTTTATGAGTTCTAAAACTCAAGTATAGGGGTGCATTTATAAACCCCAAGTCATGTATTATTATGTTTTAGCAGATGGCATGGCAAAAGTGTAGGAAAAAATAGAAAAAAAGTAAAAAGAAAAAATCGAAAAAATTTTGAAAAAGAAGAAAAATAAATATGTATAAGCTGCCATCTTGCGTATGTTTATGTTTATGTCAGAAAAAAGCCAGAAAAGAAAAAGAAAGAGCTTGATGTAGAGTTTTGTATATCTTAGTCCTAGTGTGGTCGAGTCTTGGCTTAGCAACGCCTTCGTATGTATTCTTGTATATTAGTTAACTCACCACCACCCAAATCAACCCCCAAATTCACCCAAATATATCCCATCCGTTTCCATTTCCGTTTAACTTACACAATGATGACATCAAATAACGTCTATTTTATAGCATCATTTATCCCATGTTATTAACCTATTTTGTATAGTTATTGCAAAGAATTGTTACTTAATTGTTTATATTTGAGAATTGCAGTAATTATGGAGTAATTGGTAAAAGTTAGCAAAAGGCGCGCATTCTGGAGCTTAAATGAAGATATTTTGAAGATTACTATTCTGAAGACCAATACGCCGTATCCATCAAGGAAGATACGGCGTATCCGTGCCTGCACTCACCAAAGACCACTCAGGAATAAAGATCAATACGCCGTATCCAGAGGACTCAATACGCCGTATTCAAGATATGGAATCAATATAATATTCTGAAAGATATCAAGCGTGGTCCCTACTCCAAGAAATCCCCAATACACCGTATCCAACTCTTGGATATGCCGTATCCAACCGACTTCCAGACCCTATAAATACAAAACTCAAAAATGAGTTTTAAGTGTGCTAAATCATATTCTCAATACCTAAACCACAAAAGTCGATTTTCAGAGGAGAAAAAGAGCAGAATAGGTCGAGCAACGTTGGTATGTGCTTAAATACACATACCTTTTACCTAATTAAACAAGCTAAAAAGACCAATAATGAATGAAAATGAAATAAAAATGCATTGTATATGTGTATTTTATGGTTTGTGTCTTGCATGTGCGGATATTAAATAAAAGGACAAAAACGAAGCCAAATCGGACAAAACCAAGCACAAGATTGGAAGAATACATGAAATCAAAGCCTAAGGCATATACATATTTTAATAGGCTAACCCGTACCCATTTAATGGGTCGGGTCAGCCCATTAAGAGTTGTACTATTAAACCTAAAAGCCTAAGCCTTTATAACATATCTTAAGTCTAAAATCTAAGTCCATTTAACCCTTATTATTTCTGGCCCAAGAGAATTAATAAAGCCCAATCCCTATTCACCCTTATCCAGTCAAACGATTAATAAAATGTAGGTCAACTTTCACTTTTCATTCATCTCTTTTCCCTCCCATTTTACACAACCAGTTACTCAGGGTAAACCTTCACCCACTCTCACATGCTCAATATCCTTCTAGAACCTCCTAACACCTTCTGACATCCTATTTATTGCCACACTGGCAATCCTAAGAGCCCCTATTGGATGATAGGACGTGGAACTAAATCAATGGCCAAGATTAGATGGAAAGTGAGGCGGTTGAAGATTGAAAGGCAAGGATTGAAGATCACAGGCTATCAAGGCATTCTCTCACACAACAAACACACAAAGCACCTTGGCTTTTCTATAAATAGTGCTAGATATCTTCATTTGTACTCGTTAGATTTAGGAGTAGGAGTAGTGTAAATTGGCTTATTTACCAGTTTATTCAATATTGTAATTTCATTTTTAGCTTGTAACCTTTTCAAAGTTTAATATAATTTTAGTTTTTCTTTAATATCTTGTGTTAAATTCCTATTTTACTTATAAGCAATTAGTTAAAATGTGTTTTGGATTCACTTAAATAAGTTCATATTAGCTCATTACCTTCTAAGCAATTGCTTATTCATCCAAGCCTCCAAAAAGCTTAGCTGAATAAGCCACTTTACTCTCAATTCACTCTCATATTACCTCAGCTTATATTTTGGATGATAAGCTAAACATGGATGGGCTTATTGGACTCTTACTAGCTTATGAAAATAAGCTAGAGCTTGTTGATTAAACTCTTATGAGAATTTAGTCCTTTTTTTGTGCAAAGGACAAAAGGTATTCTTCTTTTTCTCTTTTTAAGCTTATTTTTTGTCCCTGCTTATTTTATGCTTATTTTGTGCTTAATTTTGCTTAACCTGTCATTTTATTGCTTAATCCATCTAGTGTATAGCTTATCATGATCTGTTTTTATGTTTCATAAAGTTTCACTCAAAACCGTTTTAAAAATCCAAAAACATGGCTTACTTTTGTTTAGCTTATTTTAGTACTTATATGTCTTAAGTTTTAAATGATTTTTAAGATTTTAAAGGGGTGTTTGACGCAAGCAGTCTTAAGTTAGATAAGACTGCTTGTGTAGCTTTTGGGTTGCAAAACTAGTTTTAATTAGCTCTAATCTAGTTTAGATATAAGTTTTAAATAGTTTAAAAGAAGTTTTGTTAAGTTTTGAAGATTATTTTATTAAAAGCTCAAGTATGTATGTTAATATGCTTGTCAAACTGCTTATTTGATTAATCATCTTAAAAATGCACTAGAATTGTAGTTTTGGTGATCAAAGTTAGTTAAACTTGTGCCAATGTGAATCTGTTTTTGGATCATTAGTCTTTGGAAAATCCTTTTAAGTAGTTTAGCCAAAAATCAGTCAAGAGTTAGTAGTTTATAGCTTTTTCCTTAAGTGTCTTTAGTTGCAGATCTTTGTAGGTTTCATTCTAGCATAATTTAGGTTAAATTTTTATTGAGTCTAGCTTATTGTGATAAGTTTTTAATCTGTGATAAGTTTTTAATCTGTTTTAAGTTTAAGTTTTTTAAAAGTCATTTTAGAGTCTTAGAAATGGTTCATTTAGCTCTAAAAGGTATAAGAGTATGCAGTTTGTTTCAGCCTAGGTTTTTAGCTTATCAAGTGTTTGATTTAGCTTAATTTTAGTTTGAATGTGCTTAATAAGTCATGGTCTTAATCTGCTTTTAACTTTTAGCTTTTAGCTTTTAACTTTGCTTATTGAGTCTGGGATTTAAGCCTAAAATCTGTCTTCATATTCAAAAGGTTCAAAAACAAGTAGTGCAATCTGCCATTTTCATTTTACTTTTTCAGCTTATTTACTTAATCAATTTCCTTAGTTCTAGCTTCTATGTGTTCTTTGAGAGTCAATCTTTATCTGTTTTCAAATTTTCAGCTTAATGTCTTAGCTTATTAGTCTTGAATTTTAGCTCAAAAGTTAGTTATTAGTCGTTTAAGTTGCTTTTCAGTCCACTGTCTTTTAGCTTATTTAGAGTTTTTCAGCTTGTAATGTCAGCTTATCTTTGGTCCTATATGCTTATTAGGTCTAGAACTAGGACTGTTTCAGCTTATTTAGTTTTGTAGTTGCTTATTTAGTCTATAAAGCTAAACAGTTTTAGCCTATTCCCTAAGTGTTAAGAAAACAAATCTGTCATTTCTTTTTAGCATTTTTCTAGCTTATTATTAAGTTTTGTCAAAAAGTCCTTTTGTTAAAATTGCTTAGAGTTAAGTACATTTTTGGTCCTTGTGGTTTGGTGCGATTTCACTTTTGGTCCAAAATTCAAAAAATGTTTGGTTTTGGTCCAAAAACATAGTTTCGGTCCACTTTTAGTCCAATCCCGTGAATTTGCACTAAAATTTTTGGACTAAAAGTGAAACGAAACTATGTCTTTTGGACCAAAAGTGTAACGAAATTATGTCTTTTCGACCAAAAGTGGAACGAAACTATGTGTTTTGGACCAAAACCAAACCTTTTTTTATTTTTGGACCAAAAGTGAGAAAATGCATCAAACCACAAGGACCAAAAATGTACTTAACTCTAATATTAATAAGTCTGTTAGGTGGGTGTATATATACGGATCCAACCTTTTTCCAACAGTTGCTCGATAAGCAAGAAAAACCCTATTAATAAAACGGTAAACTTTTTTTATTATTTTTATTGATTGATGATTGATTTATATTGATCCAACCTTTTTCTTTATCTTGCTTTATTGTTGATTGATTTACTAACTGAAGTCGGACCGAGGATTCAACCTTTTTCCAACAATCAAGCACTCAAGCAAGAAACCCTATCAATAAACCGGCAAACCTTTTTGTTCTTTTTATTGATTGATGATTGATTTATATTGCGTTATTGATTTATTGATCCAATTAATTGATGATTGATTTATATTTTGATTTATTGATTGATGATTGAAGGTATAAAATAGACTAGATGAAGAACACAACGTGCCCATTTTTTTAAATTCTTTTTTAATGTTTGATAAAAAATTAAAGTAAGTAATGAATTACGTGTTTTTTTTACGATGTTGTTATTAATTTGGTTCCAAGTTTGAAATTGAGGTTCTTTTTCTTATAGATAGGTAACATAAAATTTCTGGGGGTGTTTTTTTCTTTTGAAACATCACGTTTCCTCGGTTCAAAATTTTGGGTTTACTCACACTTATACATCTATAAGTGAAGGTATAGAGGGTTTGAATGGTATAATGGGTTTGAGTGTCGCCTATAATGAACTCAAAAACGCAATCGAAAAAATCCTAATCGAAGCTCATAATCCCACTCCGAATAGCACGAAGATGTATGAAGAGTGGAAGCCTAAGCCCTAATTTTTTATGGCTTATTTTGAGACTTATATAAGTTTATTATTATTATTTTGGTCAAAGTTTTTACATTTTTATTTGTTTCCAGGCAAATGTCTACTTCGACAATGGACCATTTCACTCCCTCACCAAACGAAGTAAGTCTATCATTATTAATGTACACAGTAACTTTTTTTCTTTCTATTTTCGGTTCTTATAAATTTGCACTGCCTGTCTTTTTTGTAATACAGAAGTATTATCGATCCTCGGTATTTCCAAAAATCAAACATATATTTGATCGAATACTGAGAAGATGTTTCCCTAAATTAAAGGAGAACAATGCCTTCTTTCGTCCTTTAGACGGGGAAGCTCGTAAATATGGTGACTACGTGTGGTAAGCAATAATTTACTTTCTTTGGTATGTTATCTGAGTTTTTTTCTTCTGTGACTAATTTGAGCAATTGACATTTGATACTTATTACAGCTTCAATGTATTCGAAATATGCGAGGAACTACGAAAAAACAATCCAGATCTTTTTGATGAAAGAAAACCAAAAGATATTGCAATGGTGAAGCATGTTTTCTCTTGTTAAATATTATGTCTTTTGAATATGCTGATTTTTATTTTATTTTAAATGTAATCTATATATTGTATCACTGTTTTGGTCTCTTATTTATTTTATTATTGTAGGAAATCATTCGTGAACTAGAATTTGAGAACACTGATATGATAAGCAAACACTCCATACAATTACATGATATTGGTGTTATAACTTTTAAGTTACACAGGTCCTGGATAGCTAAGGTATTTTTTTTAAATCTTTTTGCTATGATTACGATGATGACGTATGATATAGGAAAGTACTATTCCTTTGAATGAAATTATTTCTCAAATACCTTCGTCTATTGCAATCACACCCATTTTACTAACTTTGGAGCCTGAGGACTCTCTCATCATGGGGAATGAGGAACTTAACACTATTCCCGAAAAGGAATCGGACGAAGTAATAAAGTCTAGTGTTGAGAACCTTGTTCCAATCCCAAGTGAGTTCGAGGATACATCTGAGAGTGATAGTGATTGTGATTTACCTTCGTGTGATGATTTCTCTCCCATTAACGTTTCTAAGGAAAAATTTATGACTTTCTCTAACCCTCTTTGGATTCAAATGATGATTTTACCTCTAGTGATGACGAGTCACTATCCGATGAGGACGTTCTGGAAGATAATGTTAAAATTTACTCGAACCCTCTTTTCGAATTCGATGACGTATATATCTCTAGTGACGTAAATCCTATTTTTGATGAGGTGTTAGAGAACATCGAGAGTAAGGACTCTGATGTTTCTAACTTTGATGAGCCGGCTTTGTTAGTCACACCCCTTTCCGATGCTAATAAGGATGAGTGTTTCAACCCAGGTGGCAACGTTGATGAGATTGAGTTTCTACTTCACCGTGATCCTTCTACTCCTAAGTTGAGTGTTGCTTCCATTCTCGAGGGGTTCACCGATGAACCGCCTCTCGAAGAGAATGATGATTTATTTGATTTAGAGTCTAAAGAAAATGAATGGAAGAAGATTCTGTACAATGCTCCAATTGATGATTTGATGACCGAGGATAAAATTTTTGACCCCGAGATTCATGAGACAATTTTTTTCTCTAACATATGTGAGCTTACCCTTTGAGGATCGCCATTATCTTTCCCTCACATATGTTATCCGAATTTTCCTTCCTTATTTCACATATTCTGTGGATTCTTCTTTTCCTCTCTCCTCTGAGAGTGAGGATATCATTTTTGACCCTGGCATCTTCGCTTTTCATTTTTCTTCTCTAGAACCGGTGGCATATAAATGTCCAATGGAAGTTTGCTCTTCCACGTGTTTCGTCCCTAATATCACGATGATATGGGGAGAGTCAAGCTAGAGACTCGCACAAAAACAAGCGCTTCGTGGGTGGCAACCCATGCTTATCCCTAGTAGTAGTATATTAGTATAATATTTATTAATAAGTGTGATGTGAGGAGGCTCGCCTCTTCCTTTCTCGTGTTTCGTGTTTTGTGTTTTATGTCCAGGATTGCCCGGATTATGAAGACTCTCGTGCTCGTGGTTTTGTCCATCGTTCACTCGATCTTCAATCCTTAGCATGCTTATTTATGGGAATCCGATATCCTAGATCTTATTGATTAACGTTTATCTATTAGCATAATTAATAAACGGCTTTAGATTTGCGTAGAGACCCCTTAATATTTGGATTATGCCTTGAAATTAGTATGGGGGGTGACAGTCTCACATTGAGGACAATGTGTAGTTCTAGTATGGGGGAGGGGGGGGGGGTATCTTTCGATTTGATCTTACTTGCATTTGCCTTGTCTTCACGTAACCCCGTTTTTCCACCAAAAATACCAAAAATATGTGATTTTAGGCCAAATTTAAATTTTTTCAAAAATAGAATAAGTGTTTTGACACGTAGTTTTGTCTTTTTAAGCATAAATTTTGACTTGATCGAGCATGTTGCGCTCTAGCTTGCCCCTTAATTTTTATAAATTTAAGCTTTTGCTAGTCTTTTATACAAGAAGCTTTAAAACGCGAATTCTAACTTGAAAAAGCCAAGAGTTTGAAAGTTTTCATGATAGACTTTAAATATGCAAAGCTTGTTTTTATTAGACTAAGCATTCACGGATCTTTTTATTAAAGATTTTAAATTTGCGAAGAACGAGAAATGATAGAGTTTTATATAAGTTAGATGCTAAACATAGAGTAGTTGGATCTCTTTAAGGCTCATAGAGGTTAATTGTGGCTTTTTGCTCCCATCAGCTTAATAAACATTATATAATTGTTGAATAAATAAAGTTACTTTAGGTTTTTGCGATTCTTAGTTTAAATCACTTCGTAGAGATTCCTTCTGGTGAAAGTAAGGTACACATCGAGGTTTTGTCAGTGTTGTGGGGAAATAGGCTACCGATTCCTGACGGCTCGCTACCATTGTCTAGGTAGTTAAAAGACCACAGGACTTGAAATTTGGCTATAATAATAATAATTATGAAATAAACCGAAGCCGAAATAAGACTTCTGGATCATGGTCGGCTCGCATACCGATGTGACAGTCGTTTAAAGGGTGGAGGTAATAATAATAAGAACTGTGGGCTCATAAAAGTTTACTGTCTCTGATCGGTTTGATGCCGATGTGGCAGTCTTCTAAATAAGG
Organism: Tanacetum coccineum; assembly: GCA_026074375.1. Classification (NCBI taxonomy): domain Eukaryota; kingdom Viridiplantae; phylum Streptophyta; class Magnoliopsida; order Asterales; family Asteraceae; genus Tanacetum; species Tanacetum coccineum. Next base: position 19,972 of record BQNB010059076.1, on the reverse strand, counting down.
CACATAGTAATAATAATCCGAGACTGATAAAGGTTTGTTGCATCTGTTCGGTTCGTTGCCGATGTTGCAGCCTTCAAAAAGGTCGAGGAAATCACCGAGGTTGAAATAAAACTACTGGCTCTTATCGGTTAGGACGCCCGATGTGTCAGTTGTTTAAAGGACCGAGGTTTAATAATGTTGCTATAATAATAATAAGAATAAAGCCAAATTTCAACTTCGGGGTTATCTAAATAAAGTCTCCGTCTCCGGACTCGTAGTTGTGTTGTTTCGGATGAAATAAAAAGGATAACTCCTAAATCATGCGAAATTAGAACCTTAATGTGGACTTTATTCTTACCATATCGTTTCTTTAGGAAAGGATTTTAAACTAATTATGGTCTAAATCGGGTTTACTTTATATGAATAAGAATTTAATTTATTTGTCACCAATAATAATAATAAAATCTTTAGAGGATTTAGGAATAAGGGAGCAGAAAGTAGTTATGTGTACACAATTAGCATTTATGAGTAGTGTTAGCATCTTAACTTGTATTTAACAATGATTTTGTTTTTAAGCTTGGTTTGGGGCGGGTGAAAAATCGAGGACGATGAATTTATCCTTTTAGTGTTTCTTGTTCCGTGATCCTTAAAGTTATAAAAAAAATTAATAATGATGACAATAATAAGTGTTTGCATATATATAAAAATGGTAAAACGGGGCGTTTTAAACTAGTAATTTCTTAATCCTCCTTGAGGAACACTTAGCTACTTTTCGAGGTAATTAGTCTAGGGGGTTGAAATTTTTAGTTTTCTATGTGTGTATATGACATTGCGTGAGGACACGACAATAGCGTAGTATGGGGGATTTTGATATGTGCTTAAACACATATCATTTATTTCTTATTATTAAGCTAAAATAACCAATAATGAACGATAAATACATAAAAATGCATTGTATATGTGTGTTTTGTTAATTGTGTGTTGCATGTAACGGATATATGACAAAAGGACAAAAATAAAGCAAAACAGACAAAACCGAGCACGGGAATAGAAAAAGCGTAAGAAAACGAAGCCGAAGGCGTATTTATCTTTAAAGGGCCAACCCGTACCTATTTTATTGGGCCGGGTCAGCCCATTAAGATTTATACCTTATAAACCTAAAAGCCTAAACCCATTTACAAATCCAAGTCCATTAATCCTATATCTATTTCTTGGCCCAAGTCCAAAATCTTAGCCCAAGTCAACAACAACAACCCGGGTTAAAATCCAAGTCAATGAATAAAACGTTTTGTCAATGTTACTGTTTAACCATCTCCTTTCCCTCCCATTTTCACACAGACAAACAGAGTAAATCATCACTCCCACACACGCCCTCTTGAGCTTCTAGAAGGTTGATTAGACACGTCTGATACTCACTAATCCACGCTGGCAATCCCCTCTCATTTGATTGGTGGAATGGACGTGGAGAGTGATCAAGGGTTCAGATTATGATGGATTAAGATTGAAGGGCTAGGATTTAAAGGCTTGGGACACTCCTGAAGATCTAGAATGATCCCCTCCTCACTATAAATAGGGAGCCAATCACACAGTGGAAGGTATCTAGTGTAGGAGTAGTGTAGTTTTTAATAGCTTATTAGTGTAGCTTTTAGCTTATTGTCATTTTCTTAATGTAATTTCTTTTAAACAAAGCTTGTAATCTCTTTTGAGTATTAATAAAATTCAGTTTACTCTTAAATTATGTTGAATTTAAATGTTTTACTTTAATGCAATTATGATTTAAATGTATTTAGAATTAAGCTAATAAGCTCAATAAGCTCTCTATTACTCTTAAGCTAGCTCTCATTCAGTTAAGCCTACTAGAGCTTAACTGATTAAGAGTTTCACTTTAAATTACCTCAAAAATCTAATTAAGCTAAATTTGGATGATAAGCCAGACATGGATGGGCTTATAGGACTTTACTAGGTTGTTTTCAACAAGCTGGAGCTTGTAGATAAGCTCTATAGAGCACTTTAAGTCCTTGTTTAAGCAGAGGACCAGGTATTTTCCTAATTTTATTTTTTCTAGTTCAGTTTCCTTTACAGCTTATTAATCTGCTTATTTGTGCTTAATAATTGCTTAATTATGCTTAATTTGTCTAATGTTAGCTTAATAGGTCTTATTTATCTAGTTTTTTTCATTAGTATTAGTTAAATTTTAGTTTTAGTTTAAATTGCTCATTTAGTAGTTAAAACAGCTTATTAGTTTAGCTTAAGATCTAGTGTTAATCTCTAAGAGATTTTTGCCTATTTGTCCTTATTTGTCTTAAATCTAAATCTGTTTTCATAATTCATAGCTTATTGCAGAATGTTTAAGTTTAAAAATGCAAATCAATGTTTTAAAGGGGTGTTTGGGATAAGAAGGTTTTATAGGGTAAACAGCCTCGCAGGCTGTTTTAGTCACTTAAATGAATTTCATAAGCTCAAATTAGTCCTAAGAAGTAGTTTTCATAAGCTAGAATTTAGTTTTGTTAAGTTTTGAATATTAGTTTAGCTATTTTCTAAGTCTGCTAGTTCATTAGGTTTTCAAACAGCTTATTTATTGAGCTTCTATTGAAATGTGCTTTTTGTGCTCTAAACCTAGTCTAATTTACCTCATTATAGATTTGTTGTAAGTTGATACACTTAGGAAATGTTTTTTAAAAGTTCTTTGTTAAAAACAGTCAAGTAAGTAGTTTTTGGTTCAAGCTTAAAAGCCTCTTTTTGCAGATCTTTTGAGGACAAATCATAGCTTATTTTAGGATAAGTTCTTTTAGGATTAGCTTATTATAGTCTAGTGGTTATCTGTTTCATGTGTTCATTTAGCAAAAACAGATTTTGAGTCTTATTCTTAAGCTAAAAAAGAGTCCTTCATATCAAAGATCCAAAAAGAACTGTAGTGTAATTTGTCATTTCAGTTAAGCTTTTCGTGCTTATTTCCTTTGGTATTTTGCTTAGTTTCAGCTTATTTGTGATAATTGAGTCTTGGTCTTCATCTGTTTTTAGCTTTTAGCTTTTACCTAGTGCTTATCAGTCTCTAAAAGTATAACTTGTACTTGATGGAATGTACAAGATTCCCTTAGAAAACGGGGGAAATTCTATATTTAGATATTTTTTGCTTTAATGACTTGTACATTATGCTTTAAAGGACTTATACATTGACTTGGAGGGAGTTTATATTTCAATTGAGATGTTATATTACTTGTACATATGCTTTATTAGCTTATGCATTCACTTTAGATATTAACCTTACATGGAATTAGGGTTTTAGAGGTATACGATAACATTTAAAGCCTGTCTTGATATAACGTTGCAAATGGTACATTATATGACGTAATGTACTTTGTAAAAATGATATTAAGAAATTACTTTGACACTTATATGATGTTTGCTTACATATAAGAATGTCATAGGTAATTCCGGTAAGCTTGTTAACTTAGTATAGTCAAGTTACGTTGCATAATAAGAGATTAAGGCAAAAAAATTCCCCGTGAAAAAGTGATATATTATATAACAGAGAGATATTACATTGGTGAAAATTTCGGGTTGTTATATGGTGAAAATTAAATCTCACTTGATTTATGTCTTAAAGAGCCTTAGGGTATATGATGTAAATCAAGTTAAATAAATAAGTTACTTAGAATATAACCAAATTTTGGTCACCTTAGATGTAGAACCTCATCGGTTTTTCAAGAATAGGGTAGAAGCTAACATTTATCATCACCGTCCCCTTTATTTTTCGGATTTAATAAATATCGAAATAAGTCTTAAAGAGCTTCGGGTATATGACAAAAATAAAATCTTGAGATACAAATTTAGGACTAAGGGAGGAAAAGTAATACACAATTAGTATTTATAAGTAGTGTTAGTACCATGACTTGTATTTGACAATGATCTTGTTTTTAAGCTTAGTATGGAGAAGTGAAAGTTATGGACGATGAATTTATCTTGCTTGTTCCATGATCCTAAGTACTATTGAAAAATAATGAAAGCTCAATGTTATGAAGTGTTGAAGTATGGAAAGTTATGAAAAAGCATAAAAAATGGAAAATATTGAAAATGGAAAAACGGGGCTTTTTAGAGCTAATGTTTCTTCAGTCCCTTAAGATGAGTACTTAGCTACTTTTCGAGACTTTAATCAAGGGGGATTAAGATTTTTAGTTTTCTAAAGTGTTATTTATAATATTGCGTGAGGACACGGCAATACCTTAGTATGGGGGAATTTGGTATGTGCTATTTTACACATACTTTTTACCATGAAAAACGAACCCAAAAAGACCAAAAACATAGAAAAATGCATTGTATATGTGTGTTTTCGCGTTTGTGTATGTGCAGGTACCTGATATAAAGAAAAGGATAAAATAAAGACAAAACTGGACAAAAACGGGCACGAGATTGGAAAGAGCGTGAAAAGCCGGAACCGAAGATGCATTTCTTATTTCTGAAAAACCCTAAACCTTTAAAATACCCAAACCATCCTTATTGTTAAATCATTTTTTTACCATTAATCCAAATTCATTTCACCATTTATCCTAAACAACTTTCATAGTTAGTCCTCTAAACTAACGGATGTTAGTTAAACTTAACATTCGTTAAGTTTTATTAACATAACAGCCCAGCCCAATAATTTAAAAGAAACCCATAAACCCGACCAAGCCCAACTTCCCAAAGTTAAATTCGGTCAAATTAAGAGATAAAAAGGGCGGGTGAAATCACTGTTCACCGTCCCCTTCCTCCCCTTTTACCTTGCACACACATACACCCAATTAACCTCACTTAAGTTGAACTTACCCTTTCTAGAAGACTCAAACGTCATCCATGACGTTTTGGAATGCCATGTTGGCAATCCCAAGTCCTACGATTGGACAATCTGACAAGGCACACGATCCAAGGGCCTAGAATGTTGCTTGAATGGAAAGAAAGGAATGAAGGGTCATGATTAAAAGAAGCAGACGCTCCTCAAGGTCCTAGAAGGTTCACCTTAGGGCTATAAATAGAAGGGATCCTCACACACACGAGATATCAAGAATCTAGATAGGGAGTAGATGTAGAATAGCAATATAGCTTATTTTTCTAGTCTATTGTCATTTATTTATATGCAATTTCCTTTTCGGAAATGAATCTCCTTTTTCATTTAATAAAATTAAAAGTTTCGTTGCTTAACTTTCCTTTTTTCAGTATGTGCAAAAGTGGTTTCTATGTTTTACTAATAAGCGTTACGCTATATAAGCTAACATTGCTTTTCTCAAAAGTTCCATTACTCAAATAAGCTATCCTACGCTTGTTTAGCTTGGTTATTCAGTTACTAAAGGAATTGGTTAAGGTGTTTGTTTTTAAGCTAATATGGATGATAAGCCAATCCAGGAAGGGCGTTATAATGATTAGAGTTTAATTAGAAGCTGGGTGTAATTGGTTAGGTTTAATTCACGTTAAAACTTGAATTAGGGTTTGGCAGAATTAGGGATGTGTTGTTTTGATGATAGAAACGAATATTGATATGTTTCTGGAGTCTATGAATAAGCCAAAAGAGTCTTCTTTCTAGAAAATCTGGCCTCGAAAGTTTTTAAGGCCGGGAAGTCATTCAAATGTTGGTTATACTAAAAGTTGTCAAAACAGTAAATACAGGTCAGATTTAGGTCATGTTTGTGAGGGTAAAACTCTAACTTAAAATTCGAATTGAGCTTAGCCCTTCTACAGTAGTTAAGTTCCATATGTATATAAAGAAACCCCAGAAGGATACCTTCAAATTTTATGTCTAAGTATCGTTAATAAGTCCAAACTCTTTAGTGTAAATCAGATCCGAATTGGGACTGTTTTGAAGTTTGATTTTCTTAGGAGTACTTGTGCATGTAAATGGCTTTTGGAAATCCAAAGAAATTTAATTTACTCATAAATGAACATGGGTGATTTTTGGTATGAATTATGAGGGTCATTAAGTAAGGGTTTGTGGTACGTAAAGTCATGATAAAATTCTGCACTTCTAAGTTAATTATAAGTAACTAGTGGAAGGAGTTAATGAAGTGGTTAAGTTTGGGCATGGTGTCGGGGTGACCCATGATGGTTAATTAAACCCTTAGACATCCATCATATGAGTGTTACATGGACATGAGCTTTTAGCTTGGTCGCGTGTAACACATTTGTGTTTGTATTGTGTAGCTTGTGTGGATATTGTTTGGAAGCTGCTTGTGCTTCAGGTGAGTTTCATAGCCCCTCTTTTCTTATGATTTATTGGGGTGGAAATGATGCAAAGTGTTTGGAAATATTTTGATTACTGTGATAATGTGTTGTCAAAGATGCATGGACTATACGTGACTATTGTATGTTGTGTGCTACATGTTTTGTGATGTGATATTAAGAATTGTGAACTAAGTCAGGAGGGATCACCTACGGGTATCCATGGCCTGTTTAGTGGAAGGTACTGTGGCCTAGCAGGCAGGATGGTTACTTTAAGGGTATCCACGGCCGGGGCTAAGGGGGTAACCACAGGGACCTTGGTACGATTGAGACGTCTTATAAATCGTTACTGGGAAATCGTGTAATTGGATTGTATTGGATTGGATTGTATTGGATTGGTTGTGCATGCTAGCCTGTATGATAGTTCATTTATTGTCCTGCAATGTTTTCTTTATTATCACAGTAATGTGCAGTTTGGATTTTATATCGTGTCTTAAACCTATGACTCTCACCAACTTTATGTTGACGTTTTTAAGCATCATTTTCAGGTGAGTATCGTGATGATAAGAAGGATGTTAGGAAGAGTGGCTAGAGAGACCCTAGGCATTGCTTGTGGAGTTGTCTTTTCTAGTCTTTTCATTTATGACATTTGTTTTGCTTGATACTTGTTTGTTGGAGATTGTTAGTATTTGGATTATGTTGTTTCGTGTACGACATTACTTTAGTAATGCAAGACTCCTTTATCTTGTGTTGGGTATTGTCATGACACATAGTGTCCATTTGATTATTTCCTTCATTTAGATTTCTCTATAGTAGACACCATTGTGTTGTGATGATATCCATGATGTTACGCCTCGTGTTTCCGCCTAGGCGGGGTGTGACAGATTGGTATCAGAGCCATAACTGATAACCATTTCTATTAACTTTCGTTACATTACAGATACAAAAGATAAAGCCAATACAAAAGATTATAACCTTTAATGTCCTTGCTGCTCAATGAACCTCTTCTTTTCCTTTTCTTGTTAGCTAAATCATTTAGCTACTCTAAGTTACAACATAAATAAATACAAATAAAACTTTATACCTTGTTGTAAAAGTTGCTGAGGTTCTTCTGCTATTCTTGGAGATTCAGTTCCGTTTGGTGACCAATTTCATGACTGGTTTAACTTCCAAGAATATAATTCGCTTGAAGGATGAAAACTGAAGGGGGCTCAGTTTGGCTTCAGCGACCGAGTTCAAAAACTGAAAGTCCGCTTCAATTTTGGGAGTTCACTGACCTGTGGTTCACCTTCACTGGTTCGTGACAAGAGGGGTTTCAACTTTGCTGGTTCGTGACCAAGCTGAAAGGGGTTCATTTCAGCGGGGGTTCAAAAATGGAAGGGGGTTCAGTTTCAAAAGTTCAGCTTAAGCGATCATGACCCGCTAAAATACATACACGTGACCATGGCTTTAAATTTCAGTTTAGTTAAAAACTAAAGTATGCATATAATAAATCCCACACGATCCACATGTATACAACTGAAGCCTACTTCATTTAATACTCAGTTCGAGTAAAATATATAAACACTAAACACGCTGTGGAAATCGTAGAATACCAATTGTGGAAATCGTAGATAGGGGGTGAATACGTTTCCATTTAAAAACTTAAAATATTTCGTATCAAATTATCCATCAAGTTAGATGTAATATGATAAGTGTGGATAATACATCTATATCCACTAGAACATGTCATAGCAATATAAGCACAATCACAATGTTAACTTCTATCTATGACACAATCATCATCCAAACAATATAAGCAACAATCAACACACATATAGATCTAATGAAAATATAAATGTAAGGCGATAAGGTAAATAAAGATGTAAAGCGAAAAGTAAAAGAAATTGCAAAACCGGGTGCGATGATTTATAGTGGTTCGGTCACGAAGCACCTCTTCGCCCTACTCCACTCCCCGAGTACCCAACTCGAGAGTTACTTCACTAGTCAACAAGCTCCCTTTAGGCGGAGAAAACCAAACACAACTAAGCTTACACCGATTTTTGACACTAAGCCAAATGTCAAGTTCTAATCCTAGCTAGAACCAATCTATCACAACTAACCACACTACTTCACAACAATTCACAACTTCTCTTCACCACACAACTTCACTTCACTTCACGACTTCACTTCACTTCACAACTTCACTTAGACACTACTACGATCACACCAATCTAACACTACTTACTAAGATCACCCCGATCTAACTATACTTCCTATGATCACCACGATCTAACAACTATACACACCATGATCACCATGATCTAACTATTACACAAGTTTGGAATACATGGACTCGATCTATACATTATGAATGTAAGACATGTCACGAATGCACTAACTAAACTACATAACTTTGTATCTTGATGATAACGAGAGTTCTTCTCTTGCACTTGGAGGAATAAGCTTGAATCACTTGGAAACAAATGCTTAAGATTAAATGATCAAAGGATTGTAGGTGATGTATAAACTGATTTAGAACAGAAAGAAAGTGTGTGCAAAAGGTTAGAAAATCAGTGGGGAATAGTCCAGTATTTATTGGAAAACTAGGTTGACTTTTTGTCTGGGCAGTCCCCTTAATTAGGGTGCATGTTCTCTTAAGAATTAAGGGGACCTCCTTTATAATTAAGAGGGCCGCCCAGGCCAGACGCTCTTTTTTGTCTTTTTTGGGGGAGGTGTTTTCTGGAACATTTCTAGCCGTTTTTAGGTAGAAAATTTGAATTCAAAATATTTATTTTGAATAAAACATTTCTTTTAAATCTAAAAATGTTTTGTAAAAGTTATAAAAATGTTTGTGACATTTTTATAAAAAATGTGAGGTTGAATAAAAATTCCTTTGATCATAAAATGCATTAGGCATTTATTTATTCATACCTTAAGTGATTTACGTCGGGTGCAAACTTCGTTGAAGCAAACTTGAGACGTCAAGAGATGTTGTCGTATGAATGCATTGATGATTTGTGATCACGAGTAACTTAAGCACTTTACGTTATGTGTTATAAGTGTGTAGACATGTAGTCCAATCACCAAAACATGAAGAGAATGTATAGATTAAATATCGTAATATTTCTACCAACAATCTCCCCCTTTTTGATGATGACAAAATATGTAAACTATAACTTATAGTAAAATGCATAAGTTACTTGTTTTCACTTCTTCTCCCCCTTTTGTCAATCAAAAAGTGGACCCCTTATGCAAGGACTTTTTACTACACTTTCAATCTACAAATAGTGCTTAGCTTTGGTAGTGCATCATCCTATGTGAAGTCCTTCGCTCTTATAAACCATGTAAAATCATCCCAAGATATCTACATTGACACTCGAGCACCCCTTAGCTCATTGCACTCCTATGACACTTGCATTCCATGTATATAGACTCTAGCGAATCCATGGATCAAATTTGTTGCAAACTCTTAACCTACATCAAGGGTTAGTTTCGTGCAACATAATATATATATATATATATATATATATATATATATATATATATATATATATATATATATATATATATATATATATATATATATATAGGAGCGATATTAAAGGGTTGGAATACACATATCAAGAAATGTATAGATGTCATAGCGGTTGCAACTCCCCATCGGTGTATGGTCCCCCTTGTTTGGGGCACCAAGAAATCAAGCTACAGAAGTGTGCTACAAAAGAAAAATTAGTAGAAAAGTGCATATATATATATATAATAACGATGATAGCTATATATATCAATGCACTAACAGGGAACAAGACATGCATGTCTTAGATATATGCACTCTAAACTATGACATTTTAAAAGAAAAATTAAAACCTAGACGCACGACGTATACTAAAACATGAGAATGTTTAGGAACCAATGATAAGGTTTCGACCGACACATAAATGCCTTTAAACTTGACCAACTTATCCGTTTATTGATGGACACAACTATTAATATGAAGAAGACTTCTTCCAAGATGTCATTTGGATAAGGAGTATTAACGTATTTTGATCAACACGTTCCTTATGGTATCATCATCTAACCAAGATGATGATGTGGATTTGAATAGACTAAGGGTTGTATTGAGAGATTCCTAAATCCTCAAGGTTTCTTTGTTAAGCATTATGTATGCTTTTCATGTTTGGGGTGTTTAAGGATAAACATTATCGTAAGACTTTAGGTCAAACTAAATGTTGATGATAAGGATGATTTGAGGAGGGAACATAAATGAAGAAGGATGAGCGTGAATGGAAAGGGAAGGTGTTGACAATAGGTTTGTTGGGTGTTTTGTTGGTTGTTAATGTTGACGAACAAAGGTGAAAATATGAAAATGGTGGAAGAGAAGTGAAAGACTTGACATTGTGATGACTTAACAACACTTGAAGATTGAATATCTTCTTTGTGTTCTTCACTTTGCTAAAAAGTAGAAATGGTTGGATGAAAAATGAAAGACACGACATTGTGATGACTCAACAACACTTGAAGATTGAATATCTTCTATGTGTTCCTTCACTTGCTAAAAAGTGGAAAATGATTGATGAGCACGCATTTCATTGTGAAATTCACTAACTTTTAACAACATAGGCCATAAACAAAAGCTTATGATTGTCCGATATGATGGATGTGAACGCATTTCATTACGAAATTCACTTGACTTTTGACAACATAGGCACACATGCTTATGAGTGTCGGAAATGAAGATAAGACACATTTCATGCAAAGTCATATGTGAGGAATGGTTACATGGTGAATCTCTGTGAAGATGACTAGGTGGATGACTCGAGATTAGTAGTGGTATGGATGACTCGGTTTTACATTGTTGGTTTCTAGTGAATAAGAATCACATATGTGAGTTCTTGAGAGTATATGTGAACAGGTGTGTTTTCCCTTCCTTTTTAATTCGTACTCATCCGGACATAAATTGTGGAATAAAAAGAATAAATAAAGAAAAATAAAGACAAAAGCGATGAGCTTGACAATGTCATGACGGATGACGGTTAACATACGATGAACTTCATCCACGAAATTATGTAGCTCTTCTCGAGTATTGCAAATGTTCATAGAACAATCACACGACGAGGTACGATATTGTCTTAAAGGTGGTAGCGGAAATGTAGACGGAAGATATTAACCATCTAAATAATAATAGAGGCGTGATAAAGATTTTTGTGAAACGACTTAGACATGAACAATGAGTGACATTTTAATTTGCATTCGCGAATTAAAAATGCTTAAACATTTCGGATGAAATGATTAAGTTGTCAAGATTTATCAGAATGTATTTAATAGTAACAAGACTATTAAAATGAGAATGACACATTTATGAGATTTGTTTCATCATTCCTAGACCTAGACATAAAAAGGTTCATGTTTGAGTGGTTTGGTGAGGATGTCGGCGATGTTTTCTTTCGATGAAACTTTTTCGATGAAGATATTTCCTTTTGGACATTGTCACGAAGGAAATGACGACGAATTATAATGAGTTTTCTATCCTAAGATCGATGGATACTGTTCGATCCTCACTGTGTATGAGGTAAGCATGACGATAAACCATCGTGACATTCCTAAAGGGATGGAAAGGACTAATGTAAGTGAAAGTACTTAATCTTAAGGTGTGTATATTAAAGAGGCTATGAATCACTTATGTAGAATCTCGTAAGACCTTTATCACGCGAAGGTTGATGTAAGCTTTTAGCTTTAGGAAGAGAATTTTAACATATGTTGTTAAAAGGCTTGAATATGAACTTTTGGATATGATCTTTAACATTTGTGATCTCATGTTAAAGATACTTGAATATTTTGGATGAAATATTTAAGTTGTCAAACCTACTTGAAGGAGTGTTAGATATGTATCTAACTTTTCCTTGACGAAAGAGTGGATTATTTGGAAGAAGGCGAGATGATGATTAAGGGAATGTGTGGGTGAAGACTCTAGGAGATATAAGACCATTTACTACTCTTTTGACTTTTTAGATTTGTGACACGCGCAAAGAAAAATATTCTAATGTGAGAAAATATATACCTAGATGTATAGGACATATAGATATACGCATGTAAGTTTATCTAAGCATGCATCAACACAATAATCAACGAGAATAATGTGTAAGACTCTATGGCATTTAAAGTTAATTGTCATATATTAAGTTAATATAGTGTAGGTGTACAATTAACATGTAAGTCATGTAAAATGACGCATACAAAACATGATACTTTTAAATATAATCCTCATGTAAAACATGTTAGCATTTAGCATTTAGGAGCATGTGTCATTTAGATAAACTAAGAAATATTTTATCTAAATTGCTAGAAAAAGACAAATGCCTTTATAGTAGACATGCATTTAATATCTAAACAATTAAACGTTGAGCACCAAGATCATGAAAACATATAATTGCATTACATGTGAACAAGTAATCATCTTACAACATTAAAGCACATATGTGAGGTGCATTGTGTCTAGATTGACTAAGGAGAAGCCTAATTTCTACGTGCTTAGTGTGTACTCCTAATAATATACAAAGTCTATCGATGTAGACTATCATTAGGCATGTTTATAATAACCATATGAAAAAATCGAATAGAGAAATGAATATGAGACTATCACTAGTGGTGCTAAATTCAGGCTAAACACGACCATTTTACGGGTTATACACCGAACCCAACTTCACTCTTAGAAGCAATTCAACCGTTAGGTCAAATTCAATTTCTAGTGCAATAGATTCTCTAGTAGTCATTCTCATGTTAGACAAAATAGAATTCTTATATTTGCCTAATGAAGTGTAGCAAAGATAAAATTTGTATTATCTTTTCATAGAGGCCTAACATGACTCAACTAACATACTTTAATTCCAGTTCGCATAATCCTAATCAAGATGTGTGGAATTCTAAGATAAGCGTAAGCAAGATGTTTTAATCTTTTGTTCAAGATCTATAGGTTGTTTGGTTTCGATTACATATTGCTTGATTTAATGGATGTCTTATATTTAGTCATCTTACATGTGTAGTTGTCACATGTGATATTTAACGTGTTTGGTTTTTCAAAAGCCAAGAGATGTGCTTATTTGTGACAATGACAAATATGTTATATTGAGAGTGTTTTAAGAATTCTCCATTTCATGTCATGTGAAATGAATCTCATCAATATTATTTATCTTAATTGAGTTTGTGATTCTTTAATGATAAATGATTGAAAAGAGACATATTTTATTTTTTTAAACAAATATGCTTTTCTAAAATTATTATTCTTATCAATGTTGTATATCATAATTAAATAAGTATTTGAATAAATGTATTTTTACTTGTTTATGCATTGACACATATTTTGATAGGTTATTTTTCAATTCTAATAACTTATATTTTTCAAATTATATGTAGTGTATTTTCTTGTAACACAACCATTTATGCTACGAAGAAAATAAGATGCATAGGATATATATTATCCTTTATCAATCGTTTAATACGATAAGTCCATAAAATCTTTAAACATAATGTTTCCCAAACATCATGTTATCCTAGGTGAATAAACAAGAATATTATTCTTATTTGAGAATTTAGTTAAAAGTGAATTTTAGCTTTGAGTTGTGCTTTTATGTTGTATGAGCAAAGTTTACATATATTGTTAGTTTGCTCGTGTTTGGTTTTTCAGAAATGACACATTTACCAATTGCATTGCAATGTAAATTGCTTGAATATTTCGGACGAAACATCCAAGTTGTCAATCCTACTTCATTGTGTATTTTATGCATGTAATAAACATATTAGTATAGTATTTGGAACACAACCATTGGACAAATAGACTCAATATGGCATCATCAACACAAGTGTGAGTTATGGTCCGATGCATATTCTTTTCATCTAGAAAAGGATGTAATTATTTTCATATCAATCTAGTGTGATTAAGTATGTAGATCCAAGATAATATCTTTTGTTATATATTGATATAGTCTTGAAGCTAAACAAATAAGAATCCAATTTCATGTCCATGCTCAAAAACTTGTTAATTAGATTCGATAAATATATCAACTATAATTTGAATAATGAATCGATATGTACTCGAGATTTTTTTTGACCCTCATGAACACTCATTTAAAAGAAAATAAACAAATATTTTAATAGTGTGTTCCATTAATCCTAAGATTATTCGTGAGAGTGAGGTTAATGAATGATGAAAAGTTAACTTATTGCTTCGTGATTGTCATATATTTTGTTTATGTGAAAGACTATTTATTGTTACGTACAATGTGCACACTTTTGACAATTCATAAGTATTATTATACAAAACACATCTCTTGTAAAATGTTACTCCCTCCGTCCCACATTAAGTGTCCACTTGACTTTTTCAAAGTCTTTTTTCTTCAACTTTGAATATAATTATGTGTGTATGTTAGAACCATGCAAGCACAAGCATTTTCTTTTTCTTAGTTACTAATGTATTAATACAATATTTTCTTTCGTTTAACCAACCCAAGGTCAAACAAAGCAAGTTGTTGAAAATTTTTAAACTGTTGATAAGAAAATAGATTAAATCGTTAGAAATATTTAGGTGACTAGTTTTAACACATTTAATAATATACTTGACAAGTTATTGAACTCTTATTCCTAAGTATATTCCCATACTCGAAAAGATTTACAAGATGTTTATGTAACATTTGTAAATTAAATGATCTATGCCTATATGTAATGCAAGAATAATTTCGCAATCTTAATGCAAGAAATCTAGCATAAGTTCTAGTTATGCATAATCCGAAAAACTAGCTACAAACAAATAGTGTACATGGCACATGTGCTTAGACATTCAATTAGCTTAATTACAAATAGCAACGATCATTTAATAATTTCTACTAACAAACTTAAGACATAAAGAAATGCACATAATCATATAGCATAACACATAAAATGCTTGTCGTCGTTTTGTGTATTAGATACAACAATGTATACATAGCTCGGTTTTATTTGAAAACAAATTAGTTTCCTCCCCATTTCAAAAATTAACCAATTTTAATATTTTTAAAAGTTTAATTACACCATTTTTTTAAAGATATACCGACTAGAAATGTTTGACTCGAAAGGAAAAGATAGAATACAAGTATTACGTTAAAACGAGACTCAACGTTTTGGACAATAAGTAGTATTTTTCCTTTCTGACTAACTTAAGTTTGAAATAAATACTTGAAAGTATTTTTATATGAAAGTAGACTCAATTACTCGAAATGGCGGTGGTACGACTATTCTACGGACTTATAGTAGATATTATATGAATTTTTAAAGTTTCTAGTGAAAAACGCCGAATCATACAGGTGTCCCCTTACATATTAGGGGGTCAAGCCAGGAATAAAGAGGGCCGCCAAACAATTAAGGGGCCGGCCATCTGACACTATAAATTTGTAATTTTTTTGTACAAAATATGGTTACAGACTTTGCGGAAAGGTATACAACTTCTCAACTTAATACCACATAATAACACTTTATTTTTAAACATCATTTTTACTCGAGAAAGTATAATAAGTTTATTATAACAACAAAACTAATACAAGTTAATCCAACAAAAACACTTTATTTCATATTTAATCCTCCTTCATGGAAATTTTGATACATGGATCGAAACTCTATATTTAAAACCCAGTTATTTTGAACATTAAGAGCGACGAGCTCTATAACCAATTATGGAAATCGTAGAGTGGGGTGACTACTTTTATTTCCTTTAAAAACAATAAAATATTTTCGAGTATCAAATTACCGATCCAAGCGTGATATAACATGAAGAATGCTCATAATTAATCTATACTTACAATACATATTCACATTCAATTTTCACATCATTCCATGACACAAATACAATCAAAACTAATATAAGCATCACAACAACACAATTGCTAATAATAAATATAAGCGATAAATGCAAGTATAAATTGTAAAAATAAGTAAAAGGAAATGCAACTAACACGATGATTATAGTGTTCGGTCATCAGCACCTCTTCGCCCTAGTCCACTCCCCGAGCACCAAACTCGGGAGTTATCTTGACTAGTCAACAAGCTCTCTTTAGGCGGAGAAAACCATACACAACTAAGCTTACACGTTTTACGATACTAAGCCAAATGTCGAGTTCTAATCCTAGCTAGAACCAATCTATCACAACTAACCGCATGACTTCACAACAATTCATAACCTCTCTTCACTTCACAACTTCACAACTTCTCTTCACTTCACAACTTCACAACTACACTTCACAACTTCCCTACACATTACAACTTCACTACACTTCACAACTTCCCTACACTTCACAACTTCCCTACACTTCACCTAGACACTAACAAGATCACCCTGATCTATCTATTACACACAATTACACAACATATAAATGAATTACAACATACAACACAGTCTATACATACAAGTGATCAAATGTAATCACTTTTATATGACTCGATCTACTAGATGATAAGTGAGTAAAAAAATGTGATCACTTTTATGTAGAGACATCCTATACATCACTACATACCCCTTGATATTAGTAGAACTAACATAGAGTGTAACCATGATCCTTGCCTTATGCAAAAACCATGATTAAAGATGAAGAAACAAAAATTCTATGTATAAGTATATATATTTCGTGGCTTATGCTTTATGGAGGAGGGGGGAAGAAGCCTTAGGCTTTTATAGGAGAGCCTTGACTTGGAGAGGTCTCTTTTGTCAAATGGATAAAAGGGTGCTTGGACAAAAGGGTGTTTGGATAAAAGCATGCGTCACTAGTTTTCCCTTCATCTTCTAGAAGCAAATTCAAATTTGAATTAACTAGTTTCCCTCTATCTTCTAGAAGATTTTATTAGGCCTTGATGGGCCTTAATGGGCCAAACTCTATTGGGCCCCCAATGGGCTTGTCTATTTTCTTGACCCGATCCAATTAGCGAAGTCCATATTTGTAGGAGTACCAGGATGTCAAGAGGAGTTGATGAATGTATATGTTGACGATTTATGTATACGAGTAACTTGCGTATTTTACATAATGATTTATAAGTTACATGTTTGCCATCACCAAAACACAAAAAGAATGTATAGATTAAATATCGCAACACTCTCCCCCTTTTGATGATGACAAAATATGTAAACCATAAATCATAGTAAAATATTAAAGTTACTCGTTTACAATTCTTCTCCCCATTTTGTCGAAACGAAAAGGTGTGAGCTCCGAGTTCTTTACTTCTATTTTCACTTTATACAATACATACCCATCTTTAAAAAAATTAGCTTATCATCCCAAGCTATCTACTTTGACACTCGAGTGCTCTTTAGCTCATTGCACTCTTATGACACTTGTACCCCATTGTATAATGACTCTACTGGATCTATGGATCAAATTTGTTGCAAACTCTTAACCTACATTAAGGGTTAGTTGCGTGCAAAAGAATATATAATAGAATATAAGAAAGTTTGTCATTAGTAAGTTCTCCCCCTCGGTGTATGCTCCCCTTGTTTGGGGTACCAAGGAATCGAGTTATAGAAATGTCCTACAAAACAAAGTTAGTAGAAAGATCCACATATATATAATGATGATGTTTGCTATATATATAAAGACACTTAGTGAGGAACAAAACATGCATGTCTTAGGTGTATGCACTCTAAAGTATGATACTTCAAAACAATATTCAAAGCTTTGACACATGCAATCATTGTTTTAACAACAACAACCTAAATCTAAAATAAAAAGAATTATGATGTATGCTTAAGACACGAGAATATTTAGGAACCAATGATAGGATTTGACCGACACATGCTTAAGGACTAAGACATGACCAACACCCTTTGGTATAATACCGATTTTAATAAACGAGAACAAAATTCGTTTATTGATTGACACACTATTATTATAAGAATGACTTCATCCAAGATGTCATTTGGATAAGGAGTAATAACGTATTTTGATCGATACGTTCCTTATCGTCATCTAACCAAGATGATGATATGGATTTTAATAGACTAAGGGTTGTATTGAGAGATTCCTAAATCCTCAAGGTTTCTTTGTTAAGCATTATGTATGCTTTTCATGTTTGGGGTGTTAAAGGATAAACATTATTGTAAGACTTTAGGTTGAACTAAATGTTGATGATAAGGATGATTTGTTGAGGAAACATAAACGAAGAAGGATGAGCATGAATGGAAAGGGAAGGTGTTGACTATAGGTTTGTTGGGTGTTTTATTGGTTGTTAATGTTGATAAACAAAGGTGAAATGTGAAAATGGTGGAAGAAAAGTAAAAGACACTACATTTTGATGACTCAACAACACTTGAAGATTGAATGTCTTCTTTGTGTTCTTCACTTGTTAGAAAGTGAAAATGATTGGATGATTAGAGAATGGGTGTGGGATGTTCTTGAGGATGAGACGCATTTCTTTACAAAATACACTTGACTTTTTGACAACATAGGCACACATGCTTATGAGTGTCGGGATATTAGGATGAGACACATTTCATTACGAAATTCACTTGACTTTTGACAACATAGGCACACATGCTTATGAGTGTCGGGATATGAGGATGAGACGCATTTCATTACGAAATTCACTTGTGGGGAATGGTTACATGTTGAATCTTCTTGAGAAGATGACTAGGTGGATGACTTGAGATTGGTAGTAGTGAGGATGACTCGGTTTTTCATTTCACTTTGGTTTCTAGTGAATAAGAATCACATATGTGAGTTCTTGAGAGTATTTGGTTAAAGGATATATGTGAACATGTGTGTTTTCCCTTCCCTTCTAATTCGTGCTCATCCAGACATAAATTGTGGAATAAAAAGAATAAATGAAGAGAAATAACGACAAAAGCGATGAGCTTGACAATGTCATGATGGATGACGGTTAGCATATGATGAACTTCATCCGCGAAGTTATGTAGCTCTTCTCGAGTATTGTGAATGTTCGTAGAACAATCACACGACGAGGTATGAGGTTGTCTTAAAGGTGGTAGCGGAAATGTGGACGGAATTTATTAACCATCTATATAATAATAGAGGTATGATTAAGCTTTTTTGTGAAACGACTTAGACATGAACAATGAGTGACATTTTAATTTGCATTTCGCGAATTAAAAATGCTTAAACATTTCGGATGAAATGATTAAGTTGTCGAAATTTATTAGAACGTAATTAATAGTAACAAAACTATTAAAATGAGAATGACACGTTTATAAGATTTGTTTCATCATTCCTAGACCTAGACTTAAAAAGGTTCACGTCTGAGTGGTTTGGTGAGGATGCCGGTGATGTTGTCTTTCGACGAAACTTTTTTGGTGAAGATATTTCCTTTTGGACATTGTCGCGAAGAAAATGACGACGAATTTTGATGATTTTTCTATCCTAAGATCGATGGATAATGTTCGATCCTCATTGTGTATGAGGTGAGCATGACGATAAACTATCGTGACATTTGCTAAGGGGATGAAAAGGACTAACGGAAGTGAAAGTACTTAGTCATAAGGTGTGTATATTAAAGAGGATACGAATCACTTATGTAGAAACTCGTAAGATCTTTTTCACACGAAGGTTGATGTAAGCTTTTAACCTTAGGAAAAGCATTTTAACATATGTTGTTAGAAGGCTTGAATACGAATTTTCAGATATGACCTTTAACGTTTGTGATCGCAAGTTAAAGATACTTGAATATTTTGAATGAAATATTTAAGTTGTCAAACCTACTTGGAGGAGTGTTAGATATTGATGTAGACTAATAACAAGATAACACAAATTGAATTTGTTGATTCCAACGAATACCAGAAACAATCTTCCAACTATCGTTG
>BQNB010059075.1:840-37484 GCA_026074375.1 Tanacetum coccineum | reverse complement strand
TAAGATTTCATGAAATTAAACCAAGAAACCCTAAACTGAGCTAGTTTCTAAACCGAGACCCGTTTATTGATTTTTATCCATTTTTAACCTCAACCATTAATCAAATAAGTTGTAATAACATAAATTACAACATTATAAATCACATTCCATCATTACATCATCATTTCAACAAAAATATACAAGAACTAAACCTAGAAAACCCTGAACAAACCCTAATTTCAAACCATGACCTGTTTACTCATTTTTACCCATTTTAAAACACAAACCACTAATCAAATCTTGTTGTAAACCCTTAATATAAGTCTTGAAATCCTTAACCTATCGTTATTAATCCAATGTACTCAAAAAACAAGCAAGAAAACCCTATACGTGCCCTAATTTGGACCTTCGACCCGTTTACTCGTTCTCACCCATTTTAAACCTGAACCACCTATCAATCCTTGTTAATAATCCTTAATACAAGTCTTGTGAACATATATCTATCATTATATCACAAGAGTATACGAAATGCTACCTAATAAACTCAATTCGAGCTTTAACCAACCCGCGACCCTATTCTTTGCATTTTGACGCATTTTGAAAGTTACTCTTGCACTCAAGCACCTTGGTAACTATGCTACTTCTCTTCTAAGCAGCTTACAAAGCTACTTGATGCATTCCTTGGCTAGAAAAACAACCACGTCACCTCCGTTGGTCCCTAAGTATGCCGCGACTACAAACCACCACAAACACCCTCCACATCAACCTATCTACCACCATAGCTTCACCACATCATCCTTATAGACTTCACAACTCAGCTAGAACAGAAATATGATACCACATCCCCTCTCCTTGGCCTCCAAGGCTTGTTCGACTATAAATAGGAGGGTAAACCCCTCATTCTCATTCATCCCCCACTTCTTCTTTCTATAACCCATAATAGCAGCAACTCTTTGCTCAAGAAGGTCCTAAGAAGTCTCAAGATCAGAAGTGAAGCAAAATAAACCAAGAAAAGAAGCCCCGGAGTCGTTATTCTAGGCGTACGAAGTTAAAAGTCCCGATTTCGACCCGTTTCCAAGCTATAAGCTCAAAACCAGGTTCCATAAGCTTACAATCTGTTTTCATACCCTTATAATGTTCATATGATCATACTTAAACTCTTGTTAAAAGCTTTGAACTCAAAAACATATGTGTTTTACCTTTTTGATCCAAACCGAGCTCATGAAACCCTAATTTCATGTTTTTACTTAATCTATAAGCTAAACTTGTAAACTATTGTTATAATCTATTCTAATAAGCTTATCTAACATTATAATAAGTACTTTTTTAAGTTTTGAAAGAATTTGAGCTTAAACCTGTGCGTTTTCATTTTAAAACCCTAATTTGACCCGTTTCAATTTCTAGCTTAACGAATCATTATTTTGAACTTTTGTTACCTTAAATCTTTATATTTTAGCTTATATTAATAAGCTATAACTTGTAAATTACTTTTCATATTTGAAAAATATCATTATTATGGATTTTGGACTAAAAATGTTACATTTTTTATGCAAAAGGGTATATATCATAACTTTCAGAAACTTATAACTAAAAAGACTAAAAATTTCATTTTATCAAAGTTATAACTATAAGGATCTATTATGTCACTTCCCAAAGTTCAAGGTTTACTTTGTACATCTTTTAAACTAGAAGGACCAAACTTGTAAAAGTGCAAACTCCAAGGGTATATTTTGCTATTTTTCATTCTCAGGGGTCTAAAATGTAACACTTTGAAAAAGTATAAAAATGTATTCAAAACCTTATAAAACATAACTTTAATTAACGCTTGACGTGCTTATCGTTTCCAGTTATCAAGCAAAATGCTTAAAACTAATTATATCATATCACAATACTACGGAGCTTCATATTAAGAGGTTTCATCTTGGTATTACGTTCTGACAGAGTTGTTGGGTTTACGATTTAAAGTGCCCTAGCTCCTCAAACGTTTATTGAATGACCTCTGACTTATGATGGCCCGAACGGTGATACAATACTCCATAACAATTCAATCAATGATGATATACTTTAGAAAATTTTGAAACATAACAATGATACTAAGACTTGACATATTACCCCACGTTGCGTGTGACGAAGCCGTTACTTTCATTCCTTATACCTTTGCTATCAATCAAATTTCCCTATACTATTAAGGTGAGTTCATTGCCTCGCATTTCAATATTTCAAATGTTTTATAAACCCGCGAGGGGGATACATGCTATAAACCTGAATGCAATTATTTCTGTATGCTATCCTGATTTATTATTGCCTAAGTAACTGCTTTGCCTTTAGGTCCCCAATATCATGAACCGTTAAATACTCTATAGGATGAGCATGAATGTTGTGAATAGATCTATTTAGGTTGGACTCCCCGTTGGTGTACCCTGTCATACCGGTAACCAATTGCACATCATTAGAATATAACTGTAGGTGTTTTGGCAAAGGCACCCGTTGGGGCTATAACATATCAAACATATCCCAAGGCTTTGGATTCATGAGCTAATGGCAATAATAATTGTTTTACAAATAACGGGTGTAAAACAACGTAACCTAATATCGCACTTGCATTCAAACTATTTTACTTAAACCTATGAATTTTACTCAACCTTTATGTTGACTTTTTAGCATGTTTTATCTCAGGTAACTAAGCAACTTATGGCACGGAGTAGCGAGGACATGAAGATGGAAAAACCGTTATCATTCAAACTTTGTATTACAGATTTTAGGACCTTTCGTTTGTAAAAACTCTGATGAAATAATGAATGATAACTAAATTTTCAAAATCGACTCTTTTTTATTCGTTTTCTATGATTATGACTGTTGTACCTTGAAGTAATACCCCAGATTAGCTTCTGTTGCTATATGTAAAAATGGAGGTGTTACATACAATGTGTTGAGTTTAATCTTGAAGTCGTAAACCTTGAAGCACATAATTTATTCTTTTACCAAATTAGGGTTTGAAGCCCTAATTTTACCGAATTAGATCATGAGCAGATTACCAAAAAACCAATTATCAAAACAGAAACTTGGAACCCATTTTCTTCATAAATTTGATCAACATGATCTCAAACAACAAACGAATGATATAGAAAGAATTAAACACGGATTGAAGATTGTTTGCTGCTTTAACCAAATTAGGGTTTATTGAAATCCCTAGTTGCATTGATGTTCCCCTTATACCAAAAACAAGAAATTTAACACTCCTTTTTCTTCAAATGTATGAAAAAGAAGTGTCGAATTTCTTGTTTTATCATAATTCTTAGGACCATTATCGAATGCTCATCATAAAACCCGTTGCCAAACACCCCTGTTATTATACCATTATCGAGTTGCTAATTTCCAGAAGTCAGGGATGATATTTGGGTCATCACAGAAGGTTATAGGGTATATTGATTGCTATTAGAATCCTTGGTTGTTACTTTGGTTTGGTTATAGGCGAATTTATATTTAGGATTTACAAGTCTTGTAAACGCTTATTTTTGCAACAAGTTGGTAACATTACTATTATATTTTGATGAAGTATTCTAAATTTATGATTTATAATATGTTTGTCTTGATATTAAATATGGAGTAGTCATTTTATGTTTGTTTGGGCGATATGGAATCTTTGACATGTAGTGTTTCGATATGTGTTTATTGAAATGGTTAAACTTGATTTGTCTAAGTATATAGGCTGAAAGGATACTTTATAAATCATTGTTCTATCATTCCACATTATATATTGATTGTAACAAAGTCTACGGTCTAAATAATTTATTGTTATTAATCAATATAATCACTAGTTACACTTAAAGGCCGAAAGGATTTGTGACTTGTGATATCTTTATTCTCTAAACTTGTAAACACTATTCGAAACATTTCTACATCTTAGTGATTAATCCTAAACAAACATGCCTTAATTCCTTTCTTAAATCATCTCTTAATTGCTTTCTTTTAATATTCTATATATGCACGTTTATGGTTAATTTGATAAGTGACAATCTTATTGACCTTAGCACCTTAATTACAAATTGTGAAAACTTCAATTCACTTGGAATGACCTAGACTTACCTAGGTTATACTGTACACGAAATGGTATACTTTCTTGTGTTGTGTTTTTAGTCAAAATTGGTATTTCTAGTATTATAAATTAAAAGCTTATAAAACACACATCAATACTGTTATCTTAAAGAACAACAAGCATCATCACCCAGCAAAGGCACACCTTCCATGTGATACCACCTATCATGATTTAGTAATGCACTGCGTATCCAGGAAACCTTCTTTTCTCTCCAATTAACTTGCATTACCCTCCCAGTTCATTTACCCTTCCTAGCAGGATTACCTAACTTGTGATAACCTATTCTCCCACCATAATTGATAAACTATAGCTTATCTAGTTCCTTCTCCAAGGCCAATCTAAATAAAGATGTAGTAAACAATATACTAGGATTTAAGGTATCAAGATACAAGGCCATCTGCTATAATAAACCTTTTGGTTGACTCTAACTCTACAGAATATGCAGTGAGAGTCATGGTTAAAACCAATAAATGTGTAATACTACTTGAACATGACTGCCTGCTCTTTGATAAGAATTTGTTAAGAACATACCAATCTTCCATTCTTATGTTTTAGATACCAATGTAACTTAATCCACCTTCTGAGCTACTTAGGATATAGCTGCACATGAGATTAAATCCATTCTCAAAATACAAGGACATCTGATCCATTAGTCATTCTTTCCATTCTTCCTGATTAGACAACTCTCAACCCCTCATAAACTAAAATGTAAAACAACATGAGCAGAATGATTTACTTTTAAGCTTTCCATTTTCATCTTCACAATTTCTTTAATAATACTCCATATAACCTTCCTTGATTTCTTTACATTTTGAAATAATCTTGAGTTCCCCTTTTTCCATATGAAGTACACACTAGCAGCATATAAATTTTTCTTTATAATAATCCAAATGTTCATCTTGTTTGGTATAGCAATCAAAACTTCCAATATTTCCTTCCAATCATTAACGTGCTTAGCAGATTACTCTTGTCTTTAGCTTTTGCTGTATCTTGGCAAAGTACTTGCATTTGAAAAAAAAGTGCTCATGGCTATCAATTTCATCACAACATAAACTGCACTTCATATTATTGTTTGGATACCATTTAGCAACTGTATCTTGGGTAGGAAGTCTTTCCTGCATAAGAAGCCATACAATGAAGGCATGTTTTGGAATCATGTTAGAGAACCACACAACAATGTTTCATAACACTTTTTCATCTTGTTCTTTGAGATCCTTCAAAACTCTGTTGATACTAAATATCATTATATTCTTCTCATTGCTCAACCACTTAACCATATCAACTCTATCATCTCTTAATAATGGAGTGCTAATGTGTCTCAATATAGTGCTTTGATTTAACCAAACATCAGGCAAACTGAGATGACCATCATCAAGCATACTGGCCATAGAAGGAAGCATTGTTTGTAATCATGATCTCTCTTCTTATAAACGAGTTATATTATATTTGTATGTATTAAAAATGTGTATTCTATTCTATTAAGTTGTAATGACTTATTCAATGTCTAGCATGTTTAATCAATTAACACGTAAAAATGCAGTATTAGTTAAATGCATTCGTACCGTGTGCATTTTAAAAAATTCAGTGTTTTTTTATGAAACGTAGCACTACGAAGGAAAATTATATCGGGGCCTCATGACACCATAGAACCCCCTAGTTCCGTCCCTGATAAACTATTTTTTCCCTTCAAGTTTATGGAGTTTGATATAACTCCTTAGATCGTTTAAGACTCGAGAATGATTGGTTCTCATCTAGGATAATGATAACACAGATTGAATATTTGCACAATTGAATTAATAAGGAACAAATCAATGTTATCACAAGGTTTCCTTTTCTTCAACACAGCCCTAATTCTATGTGATCAAATCATAGAACGATTACCATATAACAGGAATCAAATGATCCTTGGGGCTACACCATAGACGTCTATACTTTCTACTAACTATCTAACTAACTAATACTGTGTACACACACATGTTTGCTAGACTCTCATTGGAAGCCTGTGTTTTATGGATACTAAAACTATGTGTCTATATGATCCCTTTATATAGAGAGATTATGACTTACAAAGGAAGCTAACTAAAACAGATAAGGAAACTAAATCATTTAAATCTTGATCAATATCTTCTACAATCTTTATGTTCTCCACCAGCTTGTAGAATTCCATTATAGATGAATTTAGTCCCTCTTATTTCATTCATCTTTATTTAAGCACAAGTAGTTTTGTAATAATCAAATCAATAAACCCAACAATCTTCCCCTATTTAATATTACAAAACTATCTCAATGAGTGAAATAATCTTCAATGCTTCCCTTTGACTTATGATCTCCTTGAACATGCTACCACACACAATAAGCTGCAAATCAATAAACCTGTAATCTTCTTCCCCTTTTTGTAATAATTGAATAAGGGTCTTGTGAAGATAAGCAACTTAAATCTTTACAACTACAAACCATATATCACATTACTAATCCAGCCTTCTAATGTCTCAAATTACCCTCCATGATGCGTAATAAGAATAATGAATTTAAGACAATAGAAACTTAAACTAGCATTAGTAATAGACAACTAGCATTAGTAATGAAACCTTTTACCTCAAGTGGTGCATGAACAAATTCTGATGGTTAAACATTTTTGACAATAAGCTTCCCCTGAAACCAATTAGGTTACCATCTCTTGAATCTTTAAATTTTGTAGGCTCTATGTAATAATCACTGATAAAGAAAATTAAGTATAACAAACTTGATGTAGAAGTAGAATAACCCAAACTTGTCTTTTATATCTTGTACTATCCTCGTGACTTTGAACTTATAAATAAATCTGTAAAATATAAGTAGATCACAACCTCTTGACAAAAATCCTCATATTCTATGAGACACATAACAAGTGATAGAAAATGTGCGCATTGAGTACCATAAGTTTGTAAATCACACACCTTTGCTAGATTCATCAAGTCTTCGTCACAACATTGAAAACACAAACAAGTTATCTTTAAATGTTGTAAGCCGTTTAAGATATGATAAAACACGTACCCGAGTAATGCCACTTCATCATCAAATAAGTGATAAACAATCTTCTTTGTAACTAATTAATCTAATGAATCCAAAAATACGAGCCTTTAAAACGTTTAAAAACATTTAAACCAAACCAAAATCCAAACAGTAAAAACTAAAATCAAAAGAATTTGATTTTTTGTTCAGTCTGATAACCTTTTTAGTGTGTGTCATCCGATAACCAAAACTGCCCTTTGTGCGATATCAGGCATAACTAGCAGTATAAACTTTAAGCCCAACAGTAGAAATAATCCAAGCAGCAGAAACATATAACTGGCAGTATAAACTATTTTAGCATACTAACAGTTTTAACTTAATACTGCTTTTATATTATCAACACAAGCAGTATCAACAACTTAACTTGGCAGCACTAACATGTTAACTAACAATATTAATCATCCCATGGCATTGGTAGCATTAAGTTTATATACTTAGAACATCACGTATACTTAATAGTACCAATCTTGCTTACCAATAACAGTAATAACAAGCCAAAAATGAACCTCTAAGCTTCAATAAACAGGTAACAACTACCTGCTTTAATCGTAGCACTACTAATCTCCTCTTGTATCATCTTTGGCAGTACTAATTATAAACTACTAGCATCATTAAGTAGTATTGCTGTAAACATAGTACTGTTAGAAGGCAATAACACACAAACAACACAAACTTGTATTCGAGCAGTGTTAACAAGCTTTCTGGCAGCATAAACACAATGAGCAACATTAAAAGCATGAACCAATAACTTCCATTGCTAGAACTTATGCCAATACTAGCTGTTTCAAAAATTAAACATAGGAAACCTTTAAAACTTAAAACTAAGCAACATAAACCAGAAAACTACACCTAATAGCAGTATGATATAATCATAAAACATAACCCAATCTACTGATAAAATCATCACCACCATCATGATGACACCTATAGTATACAATACACTTCACATATCCAAATTCTTTCATACAAGTAGCGATTAAGGCAAATAATGATTCACAATTAAGAACCATGAACTAGAAACCTAGACAATGAAGAATGCATCTAATACATAACAAATAGCTATCATGATGAACTACCCAGTAGCAATAATGATTGATTACAGATTCATGCATAAGTAAACATCTCAATCACTAGAAAGATCTGAGAAACTGGTATAACACCAAAGCCCTAACCCTAAACATTAGGGTTTCGAACCAGTCTTAGTCTTCAAACCAAAACGCGACAACATAGATCGACAATAATAACAATGTGATTCCTTGGTCAAACCAGTATAATGATAAATAAGAAAATGAATCCCTTGTATCTTCTGATTTTTAAGAACCTTCAAAGAATCAGTTTCAAAGTAAATCTTTTATTGTCAAACATACTAATCTAGAATAGAATAAATACTAAAAGGATAATTGGGTTAACACACACTCTTAGTGTTTGGACACCCGTACTTACCCGTGCGAAACTACATCTGACCGGGTACTCTGACCGATAAAGGTTGTCTTTTAGGTTAGTCGTACGAAATTAAATGTAAAACCCTGATAACAAATAATTAACACCAATACAATGACACATCACACACCTTTGCTAGATTTTTACAAGTCTTCGTCACAACATTGTAAGCACAAACAAGTTATCTTTAAACATTGTAAGTCGTTTAAGATATGATAAAACACGTACCCAAGTAATTCTACTTCATCGTCAAATAAGCAATAAACAATCTTCTTCGTAATTAATCTATTCCTTCATTAAATCAAGATAATAAGTGAGTACGTGTCACAATATCAGATATAACAAGTAGGCTATGTCTGAGGTGTATGCTTGTCCATTAATTTCTCACCACGTCTGAGTATAACCTCTTTTCACTTCCCTCCCAAAGCCCCCATCACTTAGAAACCGCTTTTAATCAATTTCTTATATCCCTAAAACTAAAATTAGCCCTAAAACTTACCCAAACAAATCGACTTCTGATGCATAATCAACCCTAACTGATATTCAGAAAGTGACTATAGAATTGTTTGGGTACGTTTTAAGTTTTTCATTTTTGTTCTATTAAGTTGTTTATATGTATGTATTCTATCTTCTAATAATCATCTTGCCCACCAAGTGTTTGTTGAAAAGACATCAAACGATTAAAACAAATAGAATACTTCTTATGTTTGATTCTTTAGATTCTGATATGTTTTTTGTATGGATTATCTATTCCCGCAATTTTTTGTGAAAATAACATACCAAGTGTAATATAATATGTCTACTGTCCGCAATTTATTTGTAAAATATACCATACCAAGTGTTTAATGATATAGATTCTGCATATCCTTGTTAAGAGTATATTCATAAGCGTTTTTAGTTGAATGCCGTCCAAGATGGGTTTATGGTACAAGGATACCTAACAGAGCTTTTTATCATCACAAGTGTTCTTTGAATGATTTTAGTTAGGCTGATAGACACATACCCATGTGTGATCCTCTTGGTGCATTACAATGAAGTCAATTTCTAGACATACACTGGGAAATAGGTAAACAATAGCAAATACGAGTATACGACATGGGTTAGTTGTTGCAAGATCCTCTTGCGCAAGGGTTCAATTTCTACTCTTCGATTTTATAAAACTATCTTAGTGAATATTTTGCTATTTTTAATAGTTGTTGCAAGATAGACAAAAAAATAGCGCATGATAGAAGATTGTTTGTATGTAATATTTAGAATTGACAAATAAATTGTATTGGACCTAACTATGATGTGTTCATAATAACTAAGAATGTGTACATTAGCAATGTCTCTGCATACTTGACACTTTGGTGGTTCTTTGCAGGCCCATTCACCATAATTATGATAATTCCGTTTTCAAGAACAAGCCATTCTTTGAGTTCGATCCTCACAGTTGGAACAAAGGTGCTTGATATTCAGCCCTGTTTATTTACTTACCATTATACAATTCTTAATCCATTTGACACGACAGTGTCTAATTAATTATGGGTATTTCAAGTAGTACGGGCTGCAGTGATTAATACGACCATTTTTCTTTAAAATTAGTAAATATGATTGCATATTTTTGCAGTAAGGGCTCCACTAATTTTAGATAGCTTCAACTATATGTTGAACTGTTTGGAAGCTCCGCTCTGCTAGCCAAATGGTTATATTGAGACGGTACATTTTCTATTGCCATTTATGTATACCCGAGTGTGATTTTGATCCAAAAAAATCGTGTGATTTCTTAACTATGTATCAAAAAACAAGCTTTACTTTCCTAAGTAAATATGTGTGTAGTTTTTTTATGTAATATCTTTGTGATAATTTCTAGGAAATGGTCCATTAGGATAATGGTACTAAGAGGCCAGCTGGTTTTCCTCTTTTTTAGTTACTGAAAATTATTGGAAATTTATAAGACTATATAGTACTCCTATTATCTTTGGTCCTGTCATTAGAATTTTTTGTTTTCTAAAGTTAATATATTTTATTTTATGCTAATAAAATAGTATTCCTTTTGAATTTGTTATCTACTATTTTTTCAGTCAATCAATTATGTCATCATTATTCTGAGCTGCTGAAAGCCTGACTCAGGAATTGAAGCTCACTGCTGCATCGACGATAGCACTTGGTAAGCTTACTCAACTATTCTACCAATGTCAGTGCATTTATATGTTATTAAGAAGGGGTTATTCATGTAGTTCCATAAAACTGTGGTAGTGTAATACTGTTTAATACAAAGAAAATTTCAAACCCAAGAATATATAAATGGGTCAATTCAGCTTATGTTTACTCTTTAATGGGTGAAATTGACACTGTTACAAAATTTCTCAATAATTTAAGTAATTTTAAGAAATTGACATTGTGACAAGTCGGCTTTAGATGTTGCAACTGATGGGGGTATACCAATGCATATGGGCTAAAAATGTTAATACTCTTCCTGATTTCTTTCATATCCTATCTTTCTTTCACATGTATGTTTTTCATGCTTTATTCTACACAGTCCAATTCTTTCTTGATTGAATGTGAATAATTTGGGATAGCTTCACCGATACTTACAACGATGGATCTTTTTAGATTTAGCGTCTTATGCATTGGTAGATGATCTTGTCTTTAGATGTTTCATTTTTGTCGCCTATCTGTCCATTAATAGGGTACTACACACATGGATACATATCATATGAAATTATGCCTCAAAGATTTTTGTTTAATGTTTCGGTTCTAATTGTCATTCTTAATAAACACTCATAGTCCAGTACATGAATCGCTGGATCTCATTTTTCCGAGATAAACTCTATCTTTGAACGGACTGTGATAGTTTAAAAAACGAATTTACACAAAAAAAAATAAGTCGACCTTAATCTGAAAAGACATTTATTTGTTTTATTTCTGAGGGGTAATTATTATTTATGTATTTACCTTAAAAACGAAAGCGTCAAAAGATGTTCGGATCAAATTAGGACATTATTGTTACCGGTCAAAAAGGGTTACACATGTTATATTCGGATAAGGTTCAGGTCATATTGGGAGAGCCAGATACAACATCGTACATTCTTACCTAAACAATTTTGTTACAAAACTATATCATTTTACTTGTAATATAACTTTTTAGTAAAAATGATTTTGGAGATTTCATTAATAAAAAATCCTGTTTGGGCAACCTTTACTTGCTTGATTTTTTCAAGCCACGTGACCTGTCGATATAAAACTGTTTTTTTATATTATACTTGCTTGAAGTCATGACCTTTACAAATATTGTAATACATAACCCGCACCGACTCATCTCACAATTAAAAGAATCAAGAATGTCACAAACCACCTATCAATAAGAAAATTATATGGAGTGTTTTTGGTTGAATAAGGTGAACACATTTAAATGCATATTTTCTTTTCACATTTGCTCTAATATGTTTCATGTATATAACTGTAACAATTCTGTCTTGAATCCTGATGACCTGTGTATTTTAATAATGAATTTTAATGCATCAATTATTTAAATAAATCATAAAATGCGGTTGGGCCGTACATACCCGACCATTACCGACTTATCATCCCTTCCAAGCATGTATGAAAATTGTATGAAAATTGGCTGTAAAATAGTGTTTTAATGCTTTACTAGACAAATAATCCAATTTCCGCGAGAACATGGAAAACCCAATCTTATCATCCCTTCCAAGCATGTCAAGAAGTACCTCAACCGTGACACAAATGGGTGTGACCAACTTCATACAATGCTTGCGGTTTGATACTAAGACAATGGCTGCCGAGTGTAAATTTAACTGATAATGGGGATTTTAAGTGACTTGCAAGTGTTGTTATTGGTTCACCTGATCTGTCAGTATCTGGTTCTTCAAAAGGAAAGCTGTCTAATTCCTCACCTGGCAATCTCAAACTATTAAGGGCCGCTCTGCGTGACTCATCCATTAAAGCAAGGTACCCCAACACCCCCTTTATTTGAATCATATCATAATTTATGATTTAACACTATTATGTTTATATAAATTATGATCCATGTGTAACCACCTTTTAGGCTCTTCAAATATAAAATTTTACTGTTCTAATGGCTACCTAGAACCCAAAAAATATGTTGAAGCCAACAAGTTATACCATGACAATTGACAACACTGGTACATTCTCCTTATGCCTTTTTTATATGAACCATGTAGTTAAAATTATGAATACTATAAATGCTCCCTGTGGTGAATGATAATGGCTACATGAGATGGTAATATTATAAGGTTATGGCAAATTTTGGGTGATTTGTTACTGTAAATCTTTTTGATTTCAGAAGGTCATGTACATCAATGCTATAAAAAAAGTTCAGTCCTATGTCATGCTTTCTACTTCCACTTCTCTCTTGATCTTACAGTTGAATTTTCATGGTTTCTACTTAAGTTGTTCTTATTAAGTCAATTTTTTCAATATAGATACAATCATACCAGCTTCTTTGTGCCCAAGGTTAACAGTTTGCTGCCACTATTGTATGGGCTGGGAAGGTACATATCCTTACTAATAAAGATTTACTGAGCGGACAAATCATAAAGCTTTGCGTTCTGTGTTAAATACAAAGACGGATCTAGACTTTCAGAAAAGTGTTGCACAATTTTTTTTTGGAAAGGTCTTGCAGTTTTTACCAGTTTACTTTTGGAAGGGTTGATGCAACATGTGTTTTCTGTTAGTCCATTATCTTATTATAAACTGGGGGTGGATCATAACACACACATATATCTTACTTACAAATTGGACAAAAAAACTTCATTCGCACATTGGATTACAGATTCTACTTCGGTAAATCTTGTATTTCCCATAGTTGCATTTTACGTATTAAATCTATTTGATTACTCGGGTTTATGTCCAAAGATAGTCATAGTTGGTGTCATTTTCCTTCTCCTAGTATGCTCTTAATAGTCCTAACGTTCGTTAACCCAATTAATAATAAAAGCAAGTATATACAATTGGTTCCAATAAATATTTCAGTTCACCCGAGTCCATAATCCACTATATCAATTTAGTTCTGAATTGAGGTACTATAAATCCTAAATATTAGCAAATAAGCAAAACAGTGTGGTGGATGTATGTTAGATGATAAATTTCAAGGGGGGGGGGGGGAGGGGGGGGGGCTTCTATTAGAGTTAAAATTTTGAGATTCTTAGTATTTCACATTGATTGATGTACATGAGAATAACATGAATATTCTTAAAATCTGGTAATCGGGTTTTAGATTGTGAAGCGCCTTATTTTGGACAATGTTTTTGTACTATTAATTAACTTATGTTATCGTGGGGCCCCATTGTTGTTTTGTGTCGTAATTTCTTTTTATTTGAATGACGAAAAAACAGGTATTCCAAAGGGCCAATTGCTAAAGACGTGGTTACATGGTAGGGTGGTTCAGATGTCTAAACACTCCTTCATTTTGGCGTTTCAAAATTAAAAAAATAACTATCCACTGCAAGTGCTGTTAGATCCTTGATTGCAGAAGTGAGCACAGGGTCTTTATGGCAGAAGGAAAACTGATCAATACAATATTACATTAGGACCTTGCTGAGATCGAGAACATGGTCTAACTCTATTGCGCATTGGAATTATCCGTTTGATTGCAACAAGGAAAATAAAGGTTGTTGCCGAAAGACATTGTGCACCAACCTGAGGTAGAAACTTTAGCTTAAACAGTTAAACTGACAATAATAAATGCCCAATTTGATTACCACTGTGTTAAAAATGTCCCCTTTTGTCCAAGAATAGTTTTTTTCTAAATTTTTATAATTTCAAATTCAACTTGCGTATTACAGTATTTTTTGTGCAATAACTTTGAACTTCGCCAGCTTTGTTTGTAATACTCATTGGAAAAGAATACTTCATTACATGTTGTTAATGCTACAAATGATAGGCTGGTGTTGGTTTTACTCACTCCATGATGGATTCGTAATTGTTCTAATGATTATTTGATTATACTTGCAACCTTTATAATATATGCATTTCGCATGATAAAAAAAAGTCTACAAAATGCATATTCATTCAAATATCACCTGGGGAACGGATAAAATTGTAGCTGTCACTAAACAACGAAGAGTCTATTATTAATAAAAAGACACAAATAGGTAAACAGTATTTTTTATTATTTTAATAAGTTATTACAGAAAAAAATCGTCATCGTACTGGATGAGAGCCAAGATAATCATTTAATCCCAAAAATAATAGCCATATAACCAATAAGAATAAACTATTGTGAAAATAGTTATGTCCGAGATCCAAACGTGTGCATCATTTGATATCGGATACTACTAGCAGTACAAAACACACAAAGCAATAGTAACCAAACCATACTGGCAGCATTAACTAATACTACTGGCAGTACTAACAATCATGAAACATGCCTGCAGTACAAGACCCTATCTGGCAGCACTAACCAACCCTGCAGCACCATTAAAATGTCTCTTCAGGCACACAAACATAAACAACCAGTACTAAACCATTACGAGCAAAATAAACCCATTCAATATTAATCACAAAAATTGCTTTAAGCACTGCGTCGAACAATAACGAAATAAACCCTAGAAAAAATAATCCCTAAAAATTAGGGTTTCCTTTTCATAACATATTCCATTCCCACATTCACTAACCATATCCAAAACTGCTTCCTTAATCTACGCAGTCCATAAACCATAATCCAATCAATTCACATTCACCAGCAGTACTATTTATGGGAACACAATAAAAACCTTAAATAACAGATCCTATATAATCGCATATCATTAACTGTTGTAATTTCAATGCACAAGCCAGCAACATCTATCAAACAAACAGTATCAATAACAATCATGAGCAGCATATTTTTAGGGTTCAAATAAGCATCACCACCATGAAAAACCCTAAACAATAAGCACATAATAACTTGCTATTTGAAACCTTGATGCTTGAAGATCCAAACATAAATACCATCAATTACCTGCTGCTGTTGTTGATTTTGAAAACCGAAACCAATTGCAACAACTTTTGTTTTCAATCTATTTCAAATGATCAGAGATACCATAACACGATACCTTTGTCTACTGCATCTTCTTTAAAGAAAACGATCACCAATAACCTTGTGTCTTCACATCATGTGCAACTGCTCTGAGAAAATCGAACACAAAACTTCATTAAAGATTAACAGTAGATAAATATATTTATCCTAACCGAATCAGGAACCATAGCGACTGATTTGAATAATTATGGGGGGGGGGGGTGGGGGGGTGGGGAGGGGGGGGGGGGGGGGGTTTGGTTGTTTTATAACCGTAAATCTTGTAACCCTTCACACCTCCAATACGACCACATACCAGAACAAGCATTAATAAAACCTTAAACGTTTATACCTGTGATCGTAACTATAGCAGCAGTAACCAAAAACCTTATATTTTGTTTTATGTATTAGGGTTTGGTGACAAACCTTAGCTTTTCCAAATTCACCTCTTATTGAAAAACAAAAAATAAAGCACAAACAAAACCTTATACCAAACCTTAAATCAGGAGCCTCGTGGCTCTGATACCAATTGTGGAGTTTGATATAACTCCTTAGATCGTTTAAGACTTGAGAATGATTAGTTCTTATCTAGGATAATGATAACACATATTGAATATTTGCACAGTGGAATTAATAAGGAACGAATCAATGTTATCACAAGGTTTTCTTTTCTTCAACACAGCCCCAATTCTATGTGATCAATTCATAAAATGGTTACCACATAACAGGAATAAAATGATCCTTGGGGCTACACCATAGACGTCTATACTTTCTACTAACTATCTAACTAACTAATACTGTGTACACACACACATTTGCTAGACTCTCATTGGAAGCTTGCATTTTCTGGATACTAAAACTATGTGTCTATATGATCTTTTTATATAGAGAGATTTTGACTTACAAAGGAAGCTAACTAAACTAGATAAGGAAACTAAATCATTTAAATCTTGATCAATATCTTCTACAATCTTTATGTTCTCCACCAGCTTGTAGAATTCCATTATAGATGAATTTAGTCCCTCGTATTTCTTTCGTCTTCATTTAAGCATATGTAGTTTTGTAATCATCAAATCAATAAACCTAACAAAGTTTTTTTAGGTTGACAAAGGAATGTTTATGATCTCATACTATAAAACTATGGAACATGTTTTACCGCTTAATAATAAATTTTGGTTTTCAAATAAGTAATGTCGAGATTGATTTACACACACTAACAATTGATTCCAAATCTCAAATTCATGCATGAGATACATGTTAATATTGATATTTAGCTTTAATTGCCCGGACATTGAATAGTGCAAATAAATAATTTAAGTATGCAAGTTATCTCTCTTCTTATAAGGGTATCTTAATTTCCCTTTATACCCCTTAATGTTATCAGGGGATTGGGAATCATAGTGCACAAGCCTGCCAGATCCGACGTGGATGGGGTTTTGGCGTCACTAGACTCGTGCCACCATTCTGGCCTAGCATAAAAAACTGTTTGGCGTCACTTAAGTAGCATGCGTTTAAGAAAGGAAAGGCCAAAAAGAGAATATACCCGTTTTCAAATGGCTACATCTTCAATTTTTTTAGAAAATTAACCTTTTTAAACAATATATATGTATACTCCATCTGTCCCAAATTAATAGTCTACATTTCATTTTTGAGATGTCTCAATTTAATTGTCCACTACTAAAACTAGATATGGATGTTTGATCAAGTTTACTATATTACCCTTGTTTAAAATTATTATTATAAACTTTAAAGAAGACCTTAATTAATTAGTTAAGGGTAAAACTATCATTCTGCTAAAAACTAAAAAAGAGAAAGCAGTAATAAATACACTCTTCTTAAACTCTATGTTTTTTATCGGGGGACAATAATTTTAGGGCGGATGGAGTATTACTCTATATTTACCAACTTTTACACAACTTTCTCTACTAAAACACATACCTTCTACCAAAAAGTATGAGTGATTCATCCTTTTTTGATATGTCCAATCTCGATGATCAAAGTGACATTTTTTATTTTGCAAGATATTCAGTATGAGCAATTATTGCAACAACAACAAGCTAAAAGTTCACGTACGCGTAATCTGATATTCTGTGAGCGTGGCATTGTTGAAGTACGTTTGATGGCTAACTATTTTGGTGATAACCCAAAATATCTGGAGTATTATTTTAGACATTGATATCGTATGACCATCAAACTATTTATAGAAATAGCCAAAGGCATTGAAACTAATATCAAAAATGTCAATCCTCCTCCCAAGCATTTTAAATTCTTTGTAGTTCGACCTGATGCCACAGGTCAAATTAGTTTTAGTGTTACTATGGAATGCACATCTTCCATATGTCAATTTGCATATGGCACAACACTTGATGAATTTGATAAATATTTACACATAGGGAAAAATTGTGCACAAATTTGTCTAGATCAGTCTTACTAAGTGCATTATTGAAGTGTATATGCCTAAGTTTCAAATAAAATCTGACTTTAATGGCATTCAAAAGTTATATACCACACATAACATGGATGCGTTTCCAGGAATGCTTGGAAGCATTGATTGTATGCACTGGAAATGATTTTCCAAAATCATGGCATGGGAAATTTAGGAGAGGCGATAAAAAATACCCAACTATAATGCTTGAAGCCATTGTGTCATACGATTTGTGGATTTGGCATGAATTGTTGTGGAAGCGGGTGCAATTAACGATATTGCCATTTTAAAAATTCTTCGTTATTTGACAACCTTCTTGATAACATCGCCTATGTGGCTCCATTTAAAGTAAATGGAGTTACATTTGAAAAAGGGTATTACCTAGCTGATGGGATTTACCCATAGTGAGCAAATTTTGTCAAATCATTTTCGGTTGCACGAGACGAGAAAAATGACGTATTTAAACGGCGATAAGAAGGTGCTTGAAAAGATGTTGAAAGAGATTTTGGTGTCCTCCAAGGACGTTGGCATATTATAAACCAACCGACACGTCAATTGCATATCAACAAGATACGAAGAATCGTGTATACTTGCATCATATTGCATAACATAATTCTAAAAGTTTAAAAATTTGCGATATCTGTATTCAGCGAAAATTATATTAGTCCGCAAAAAAATATGCAATGTAACTGGATCAAGGGATGCGAAGTGCAACGCAGGAAAGCCAAAGAACTTCGTAATAAACAAACACACGAAAGTCTTCAATGAAATCTTATTGAGCATATTTGACAACAGCATCAACAACATCAACACGAATATTAGTTTATTAAAAATGTCATGTATTTTTTTATTTTTTATTGTTTTTAAATGTTTGTATTGTCATTTTAATTTCATGTGCTATTTTTATTTTTGTATTGTACTTCGTATTTTTATTTGAATATATAAAATTTAGCTTATTTGAAAAATAAAAAAGAAAATGAAAATGATGGGTGGGTGGGTGGGCCCGAATATCATATTATGTGTGTGGTGGTGTTTTGGTGTGTAAGTATTAAAAGTAATGATGATGAGCTGACGCTAAGATGATACTAAAAAATGAAAAATGACATGTTATGATACCTTATGCTCTTTATAGTAGAATTACCCATTGATGTTTATAACACCAACGAGCACAATGTGCTATTTTTCTTTCATTTATTCTTCAAAACTCAACCTACCCATAACACCTTCATTAAAATTGAAATATCTTCACAACCACCAGACCACATAAGAAAATTTTCTTATTTCTCTTTCCTTTTTCTCTCTTAGCTGTGAGCTATACCATCACCACCAAGGGGTTTTGTTTTGATTTTTGTTCAAGATTCTACAAGAAGAAGTGTGTTAGGGTTAAGATCTAAACATTCAATGGTTTTGTTTCAAGATCTAAGTTAGGGTTTTGGTTATTTTGGGTGTACTTGCAAGATTTGGTGTTCATTTCGTAGATCTAGGATTCTAATCACACATCT
The DNA here is from genome assembly GCA_026074375.1 of Tanacetum coccineum. Taxonomy (NCBI): domain Eukaryota; kingdom Viridiplantae; phylum Streptophyta; class Magnoliopsida; order Asterales; family Asteraceae; genus Tanacetum; species Tanacetum coccineum. The sequence continues at coordinate 17,973 of BQNB010059075.1, read as the reverse complement.
GTCCATTTATAAGCATTTCACATTCTTATATTTATTCTTCTTGCATATTTCATTAGATTTATGCATCATCTTTTAAAATATCACCTCTATGTTTATGTGAAATGATCTTTATAAAGAAACTAGCAAGATTTAATGTATGTACTATTTTAGTTATGTTCTTGAACTTATCTTAGTTATTACTGAATTTCTAGGTTTGATTTGTGGTTATATATATATTGTTAGAAGTTCTTTGGTGTTCTTAAATAAAATTTTTGGAAGGGATATGTAGAATTGGTGTTGTTGTATTGTTGGTAACATTGGTGAAAGGGATTAGGCTAGAAATAGTGTTGTTGATGTTTGCGAATGAAATTATGTAGTAGTTTTGGAATTAAACACTTGTTGTTCAAAATGTTTAAGGGTATAACGGGGGGTTAAATTTATTTTGAGTATCCAAACGTTTAAAAATACGATATTATACCTAAATACGAATGCGATGATATTAAATTCGTTAAAATCCGACTTAAAACGAGTGAGATATGACCAAATGAAAATCGGCGAAACATTTTCTGGAAAACTGCACTATTATATAGATTACGATCAGATCAGAAACTTTAATGGCTTTTTTGAGGCCTTTCGAGTATGAAATACAAAAAAAATGCACAATGAGTCTTTTGTAGTACTAGTTTGTGGCTTTGGGGGAAGTATAAGAATGCGAAAAACAGATAAGTAACAAATAAGTTATGACAAATTAAAAATTCATCCACACACTTAGTTTTTTTTGTAACCATGGTTTCCGCTCTTTAGGCTGACTAATCCACGGGGTTTGAATCCACCGCCACACAGACTCAAACTAGGTAAAGCCCTCCCTTTTTAGGAGGTTGGCGTAGCCACTTCAGAGTTGTTTACACCTAGCAGGAATCGAACTTGGGACCTCACACCTTTTAGTGACGAATGCACTATTTTAGTTCGCGTCTTAAGCGTTTTATATTCCATATCATGTAAAATGGTAACTAGACATTTGGTAGGTCACTTAGCATATTTTAGATGAGATTTATACTAAACGGAAATATTTAGAAAACAGATAACTATCAAAATTACTAAAAGTTGGGCATAAATAGGAATTTTTGTTAAAGCGTCAAAACTTAATAAAAACTATATAACTTTTAGGAAATCACATTTTGACTTATATAACTTGAACACAAACATGCATGGGTGATATAAGTTTATAAAAATTGCATATGAATCATTTTACTATTGTTTGCTTGCACCTAAAGTGCACTACTATTCAACTAGGTCGCGTTTAGGACACTCTGATCGCTCTACACTTGTTGAAATTTTTCCTGAATTATCTTATTACAAAAGGTAAGTTTCATAGCCCTACTTTTACTTGTTTTTATGAATACTTTTACAAATCTCGGGGTGAGATGCATTGCTTATTTTACTTTTGGACGCAAGTACGTTACTTTACATTTTACATGATTATGGATTAGCCTAAGTAGTATTAACCCACTATGCCCACTATCATGAACCGTTGATTACGTGTTGTAAGCGCGAGTGTTATCAATAGATATATTAGGATTGACATCCCCGTCCGGTGATTCTTACTTGACCGATAGGCTAGTCAAACGGACGTATACCATGTCGGAAACTTTGGGTGGTGTCAGGTTGGACACCTACATGGGCAACTTTACACACATTGTCGTAGCATCGGTATCATGAGCTTAATGCAATCATTATACTTTTCTGGATATTATATACCATGCAATAATTACATTAAATCTTGTGGGCCACACTTGTCGTTTACTTAAACCTATGAACTCACTAACTTTATGTTGACATTTTAAGCATGTATTCTTATGTGCTTAACTCGTAAGGATTACTTGAAGTGCATTGGAGTCTTCATGCATCATGGCTCTATTTCATGGGAATTTCAAGCTTATACTCGTTGTTTTCAAACTTATCTTTGCTTCCGCTTTAACTTTGAATATATTAGATTATGTAAAACTTATTTATTTTAAATTAATGCAACGATGTATTAATTTTAAAACGGCCATTTAATGGTCGTTCTTTTTATCTTGTGCTTGTGTATTATGGAGTGCACATCCACCATATGTCAACTCGCATACGACACAACACTTGATGAATTTCATGAATATTTACAAATGGGGGAAATATGTGCAAGCTATTGTCTAAGTCAATCTTCCTAAGTGCATTATTAAATTGTATATGCCTGAGTTATAAATAAATCTTACTTTAATGACATTTAAAAGTTATATAGCATACATAACATGGTTCATGGGTTTCCAAGAATGCTTAGAAGCATTGATTGTATGCACTAGAAATGGACTAATTGTCCGAAATCATGGCACGGGCAATTTGGGAGATGTGATAAAAAATACCCAACTATAATGTTTGAAGTCATTGTGTTGTACGCTTTGTGGACTTGGCATGCATTGTTTGGGTTAGCGGGCATGAATAACGATCTTTCCATGTTAAATAATTCTTTGTTATTCGAAAACCTTCTTAATTACATCGCCTATGTGGATCCGTTTGAGGTAAACAGAGCTACATTTGAAAAAGGATATTACCCAGCTGATGGGATTTACCCAGAGTGAGCAACTTTTGTCAAATCGATTTCGGTTGAACGAGACGAGAAAAATATCATATCTAAACGGCGATAAGAAGGTGCTCGAAATGATGTTGAAAGAGCTTTTGGTGTCCTCCAAGGATGTTGACATATTATAAACCAATTGGCGCGTCAATTGCATATCAACAAAATACGAAGAATCGTGTACACTTACATCATATTGGAAAAGATTTTTTGAAAGATCAAAATTTTGTGATATCTGAATTCAACAAAATTTATATTAGTCCGCAACAAAATATGCAATGTATCTAGATCGAGAGAACACAAGTGCAACGGAGGAAAGCCAAAGAACTTTGTGATTGTAACAACTCGAGTTTTAGGTTCAAGTTTATCTCGAGCTATGATAACTATTTTACTACGTAAATGATTTTAGTCATTTATGCTATATGAGGTTTGGTGAAAATTTCCATTTATAGGGAAATTTCAAGCCGTGATTGAGTTTCTATTTGTTTTTAGCATCCGTGAAAGTCAAAAAAATTTATGTTGTCGATCTCAGAGCGTGATTATTTTATTTTTATATTTTGTGATTTTTCCCTGAGTTTTTGTAGAAACCGTGTTTAAAGGTCGTGTTTTACGTGATTTAACATTTTACTAAACGTTTTAAAGTAAAATTAGTGGGACGAAATAAAAATATTTACGAAAGTGGTGTGACCCGAGTCGTTGGCTGAATAAAATAACAAAATAAAACGCTTTGTACTAATTTTGAAGGACTGATAAGGATGGAGGGACTAAAAGTGTTAAGTGTCTAAAGTTATTTCATATAAATACAACACTACACACACTTGTAATTTCTTTCACAAAATTTTTGTCTTCCTCCTCCCTTGTATCTCTCCATGACTGGCCAAAAAAACACACACCCAAATCCGGTTAATTTTCGACATGCAATATAATCCGTTTACAAAATATTAATACTCTCATCAAGGCCTACACATCCCACTAATAAAATCCCATATGCAACAAGTATTTTGAAAGTTTGAAATTTGGTTAAGTTCTTGTGATTTTGATCTCAAGAGGGTGTTTAGTGTTGCTAGATTAGTGCTATTAGCAAGTGGTTTGATTGAAAAAGATTTGGTTTGTTTGGTTTGGGTGTTCATTCAATTTCGAACCAAATGGGAAAACCAACATCAATTTTTGTTATAGCATTGTGAGTATACTAGTTACATTTTTATCATGTTAATTTGATGTTATTGCGTGTTATATGTTATGTGCTATAAGATTCAAGTGCAAAAAATATTGAAAGCGTATTTGGTCATTAATTAAAGTTTGATGGTTTTGGTATATGTAAATAGGATAGTTAAACATGTTTTGATAGTTGGTTTAAGTAAAAAATGTCAATTTAATGGGTTTTGAGTTGACCAAGTTTGACACCCACGTAGTGAGTCGAGAAATTTTTGAAAGTTATTTTTGATCATGAAAAGTGATAGAGTTCGCCTTTAGCTATGTTTCGCTAGGTGGATCGTCACGTAACTCTTAATAACGAACGTTTTACGGCCAAGTCAAGTTTGGTAATTTTTTGGTGTAAAAGTCAACTACGAACTTTGACTTTTGAAAGTCAAACTTGCGTATACTTTTGAATATGGTTTTGTAATGAGCAATGGGTTTGTAATGCTAGTTAATTGATGACGAAATATGAAGTTCAGATTATATTATCCTTACTTTCGGCAACTTTCTAAAAATAGAAACTTTATGGAAAACGTTGTGATATTGTATGTTCAAAGTGAATGTTTTGCGTCCGCACATGAGATGGTAGATAATGATTGATATACATAATATGATAATATATATATCTATTTAATATATAATATTTTATATAATATAATAAGTATATATAAATATATCACTATAAACATATATATGCATATGCAAGTATGCATTATATGTATTATTATACTTTTAGTCAGGTACCGCTATATATGTATTATATAGGTCGCGGTTGAGACATGAAGTTATTTGCGCTTGTTGATTTGATTGAATTAGAATCTTTTGCTTAAAGGTGAATTCATAGCCTCGCATTTTAAATCATTTGATTGTTTTATAAACCCGCGAGGGGGATACATGTTTGTTTTATAAAATTGAACACATATAATTTTATGGTATGTTGGATCTGATTATGAGATTGTTTCCGCATAAGTAGCTATTGTCGAAGTCCCTTATTTCATGAGCCGTTAATTGCCTTACGAGGTGAACACTAATGCATTAAATAGATCTATTGGGTTTGACAACCCCGTCCGGGGTATGAATCCTTGTGAACACCCTGTCAAACAGACATTTTGTAGTTAGAAGTAGTAGGTATATGACAATAATACCTTGTTCTGGGGCAAATTGGCATATGGAAAGATATATGTTTATTAACATACGGTGTCATGAGCTTAATGCGTGAAAGAAAAGAGATGTTATACATTTTATTCGTTGCAATGTTTTCCTGAGAACTAATTATGTGTTCAAAGATTATTTCTTATGGATTATTTTAAACTCTATGAATTTCACTCAACAATTTTATTGATGTTTTAAACATGTTTTATCCCAGGTAACCAAGGATGAAGGAAATAATGGCGTGGAGGTGTCGTACGTGTGATGATTTGGTGAAAGACTACTTATGTGTTCCTTGTCTTTCAAAAACAATATCTTAATGTGTTTTAAAACAATGTCTTAAATTTGAAACAATTGTTTTTCAAATGTTGTATGGTTGTGGTTACGATTCCTATGGGGACCTAAACGCACTTTTCTCTAATTAATAATGGAACACATGTTTGTAAAACGTCTCATTTGGTTCATTTTCTATTATCTTGGTGTATTGTGCTATTTAGTAACACCCAATTGCAATTTCTGCTGCGCAATCCAAAAATGGGGGTGTTACAGAGTGGTATCAAGAGCCTAAGGTTACAGAGAACTAGGTCGAGTCTTTTTGAAAAACCTAAACTATAACGCTTCTACGGGCACACCAAGACTCCTCGTTGCCATTAGTTACATATAGAAAGTGAAGGTATATTTATGCATGTGTTGTATGCATAAATTGTTATGTATTGGTATATTTATGCATGTGTCGTATGCATAAATTGTTATGTATTGGTATACTTATGCGTGTGTTGTATGCATAAATTGTTATGTATTGGTATATTTATGCATGTGTTATATGCATAAATTGTTATGTATTGGTATGTTTATGCATGTGTTGTATGCATAAATTGTTATGTATTGGTACATTTATGCATGTATTGTATGCATAGAATGTTATGTGACTATATAATAATAATAATTATATATGTTTAGAGTATATTTGAGGTATATATTGAATTAGAATGTCACAAATTATGAATTTTTGTTTCTTGCACATTTAGGCGAACTATTATTTTGGATAATAGTATTCTTATTGGAACGCTATTGAATAAGTATTATAAGATACTTCTAGATTATCATGGTGAACGTAATTCCTCCCGATCATATGGATGATTTACCCGTAGTTGAGTCGAATCAACCCGAAGCTATTCCTGAGCATGTCTTAGTGGATGAAAACGAGGACCTAGAAGAGGAAGAATTTGAGGAAGAAGAAGAACCTCAAGAAGAAGATGATGATATGGAAGTAGACATTGAGGAAGATAAGAATGAACTGGAGTTGACATATCCTTATGAAGAGGTGGATCCTCTTAACCCTCTGCCACCTGCTTCTGAGTCAGATCCTGAAGATGTGATTGAGGTTGAGGACACGGATGAGTCCGAGGATGAGACTGTTCTTGCTAGTGTCCATGAGGTAGGTGAGTCGTCTACTGCCCCTTTCCTTTGAGAGGATAGTGATGGTCTGTTGCGTGGTCTCATAAGGAGGGACATTAACTCTCTTTTTGGTTGGATGGCTTCACTTTCAAGGCGACTGTGTGGTCATGAGACGGCACATGGATTAGTTAAAAAGAAGGGAAAAGAAAAGGATGAGTATTATGGTAAGTTAATTTTGGATTTGGGTAATGAAGTGCGCTCTAGTGTGGAAGAAAGAGTGGTTGCAATGGAGAATATAGTTAGAAAGCTTGGTAATACTGAAGAAAGAGCTGAGTGTAAGAAGTTGAAGAAGGAACTGGAAGAAGCAAGGTTTAGAAACACACTTCTTCGTATACAGAATGAAAGAGTCAAAAGAGATCTCTATTGGACTAGAGTTTGAGCTCATGAGTTCTATCGAGAGATGATTCGTAGGGGATTTATGTTTGAAGAAAGACCGAATGAGGCTATCGATGTTTTGGTTGAAGATGAGAAGAGTCCATCATCTAAGCCGTAAGGATCTCCTCGTGATTCTTAATAGTTTAGTTTCATTAGTAGTATCTTTATTGTGTAATCACTAAATTAAATCCTCAGTTAGTAGACTTGATGATATTGGTTGTAATGATTTGTATCATTTCATGAAACAATGCAACTATGTATTAACTCTTTTATGATGAATAATGAATGACTATCTTTTGATTACTACTTGATGTTGTGTGACTGTGGTTGTGATTGATTTGTCATTGTATCATGTTATGAGTATATCATGTTATGAATGCTTATCAAGTTGTATTTCTGTGTGACGTGACAGAATCATGCCTCTAAAGTCTGCACCTTTGACTCAATATGATGTTCGACGAATGATCAAAGAAAGTGTTGATGCCACTATTGCTGCTTAGCGGGCGAGACATGCAAATGCTGGAAATGATGCGATCTGGACCAGTTAGGGGTCAGGATGCCGCACCTGCTATTCTGTGAGTGCACTTTTATTGGGTTTATGAAGTGCAATCCTACTGCTTTTCATGGTACTGAAGGAGTTGTTGAATTACAAAGATGGTTCAAGAAAACTAAGAGTGTTTTTGGAATCAGTGAATGTGCAGAGGGCAAGAAGGTTAAGTTTGTTACTGCAACACTACAAGGACCTGCTTTGACTTAGTGGAATGCTAAGGCTGCAACCATGGGTTTGGAGACGGTGAACCAAATGCCTTGGACTACGATGAAGCAATTGATGACTGCAGAGTTTTATCCGATAGAAGAAGTTCAAAGAATGGTGCACAAACTATAGAACTTGAAGGTCAAGGAGTATAACATTGTGGCTTATACTCAGAGGTTCAATGAGTTAGCATTGATGTGTCCGAGAATGGTTGAACCAGAAAGAGTGAAAGTTGATGCTTACATCCGAGGATTGACTGATAACATCAAGGGTAAAGTTACTTCTTCTAAGCCTGCTAACCTGCAACGAGCTATAACATATGGCTTCATTAGTGATGGAACAGAAATCGCAAGATAGTGATGAAAGAATTCTGGAAGGAAAGAAACGAAAGTGGGAGATTTTTCAAAGTGGAAATAGTAGTGGTAAGAGCAATCATAAGGATAACTCATGCCAAACTTTGCAGAATAACCAAAAGTAAGGGAACGCGCGAGCCATGGTTACCGCTCCTACTGATGCAAAGGTGTCGTTTGGATCACTTCCTTCGTGTGAACATTGTTTTACTCACCATGTTGGTCCGTGTACTATCAAGTGTTACAAGTGTAGAAAGATTGGGTACAAGGCAAGGTATTGCAAGGAAAAGAATGTTGCCACAGGTGCAAATGCCCTGCCTATTCTGGCTTGTTATGACTGTGGTGAACAAGGTCATACTAGGAACTGATGCCCAAGGAAGGTTAAGCAAGAGGAACTTGGAGAAGTTCGTGGTCGAGCTTATGCTATTAAGGATGCTGAGTAGAAGGGTCCGAATGTGGTTATTGGTACGTTTCTGCTCAATTACCATTATGGCTTTTGTTTTTATTTTGATAGGGTTCCGATAGGAGTTTTGTGGATACTAGATTTAGTTACATGCTTAATATCGATCCGGTTAAAATAAGAGCTAGTTATGAGGTAGAGTTAGCTGATGGAAGGGTAGTTAGTACGAACATTGTTTTGAAAGGTTGCACTTTGAGTTTGGTGAACCATATTTTGAAATCGATCTTATGCCGATTGAGCTTGGTACGTTGACGTCATAATCGTATGGATGGCTTGTCAATACGATGCCGTTATCGTCTGTGGCGAGAAAGTTGTTCGTATACCGTACGGAAACAAGATGTTGATTGTCGAAAGTGACAAGGGTATGTCTTGATTAAAGGTCATATCTTGTATTAAGGCCCGTAAGTATGTCGAGCGAGGTTGTTATTTGTTTTTGGCACACGTGACGGAGAAGGAATCGAAGGAGAAACAATTGGAAGACATGCCTGTAATTTGTGATTTTCCTAAGGTGTTTCCTGAGGAGTTGCCAGGACTACCACCGCCGAGGCAAGTAGAGTTTCAAATTGATCTAGTACCGGGGGCTGCACCTGTTGCACGTGCACCGTATAGATTGGCACCGTCTGAGATGAGAGAGTTGTCGGTACAATTGCAAGAGCTGCTGGAGAAAGGATTTATTCGTCCGAGTTCATCACCGTGGGGAGCACCGGTGTTGTTTGTGAAGAAGAAAGATGGATCTTTTAGAATGTGTATAGATTATCGCGAGTTGAACAAGTTGACTGTCAAGAATCGTTATCCTCTTCCGAGAATCGACGATTTATTTGACCAACTGCAAGGTTCGAGCGTGTATTCTAAGATCGATCTGCGATCAGGATATCACCAGTTACGCATTAAAGAAGAAGACATTCCAATTACTGCATTTAGAACTCGGTATGGTCACTTTGAGTTCCAAGTGATGCCGTTTGGATTGACTAATGCGCCTGCTGTGTTTATGGACTTGATGAACCGAGTATGCAAGCCATATCTTGATAAGTTCGTCATTGTGTTCATCGATGATATTTTGGTTTATTCCAAGGACGAAGAAGAGCATGGGAAGCATTTGAAGATTATTTTGGAGCTGCTTAAGAAAGAGAGATTGTACGCCAAGTTTTCAAAGTGTGATTTTTGGCTAGATTCAATTTCTTGGTCATGTGATTGATCGTAGTGGTGTTCATGTTGATCCTGCCAAGATCGAAGCCATTAAGAGTTGGGCTGCACCAAAAAACGCCAACGGAGGTGAATTTCTTGGACTGGTTGGGTTACTATAGGAGGTTTATTAAAGGTTTTTCTTTGATTTCTAAGCCGTGACTAAGTTGACTCAGAAAGATAAGAAATACGAATGGGGAAAAGAAGAAGAGGAAGCTTTTCAGACATTGAAGCAGAAGTTGTGTAGTGTACCGATCTTAGCATTGCCCGAGGGAACGAAAGCTTTCGTGGTGTATTGTAACGCATCACTTAAGGGTTATGGAGCCATGTTGATGCAAAGAGAGAAGGTGATGGCGTATGCTTCTAGACAATTGAAAGTCCATGAAGAGAATTACACTACTCACGATTTGGAGTTAGGAGCCGTTGTTTTTGCTCTTAGGTTATGGAGACATTATTTGTATGGAACAAAGGTGTGTAGTTTTCACCGATCATAAGAGCCTACAATATATTTTGAATTAAAAATAGCTTAACTTGAGACAACGGAGATGGGTTGAGTTGTTAAACGGTTATGATTGTGAGATTCGGTATCATCCTGGAAAAGCGAATGTTGTGGCTGATGCCTTAAGTCGGAAGGGAAGGAATAGGCCATTGCGTATTCGAGCTTTAGTGATGACTGTTCATAAGAATCTACCTAAGCAAATCCTTGAATCTTAAAAGGAAGCAATGAAAAAGAAGAATGTGAAGGCAGAAAATTTAGGGAGATTGATTAAGCAAATGTTCAAGTTTGGCCCCGATTGAACACGTTGCTTTGGAAATCGTGTTTGGTTGCTGTGATTTGGTGGATTGAGGGATTTGATTATGCATGAGTCGTATAAGTCCAAGTATTCTATCCATCCGGGATCGAACAAGATGTATCAAGATTTGAAGCTGTTATATTGATGGCCGAATATGAAAGCTGATATTGCCACATATGTTAGCAAGTGTCTAACTTGTGCGAAGGTTAAAGCTGAGCATCAGAAACTGTCTGGGTTGCTGCAACAACCTAAGATTCCTGTTTGGAAATGGGAAAGGATTACTACGGATTTCATTTCTGGACTGCCTAGAACATCGAGTGGGTATGATACGATATGGGTCATTATCGATCGATTGACCAAATCAGCTCATTTCCTACCAATGAAGAAGACTGATACTATGGAAAAGCTCACGCAACTTTACTTGAAGGAAATTCTGTGTAGACATGGTGTTCCTATTTCGGTCATTTCGGATTGGGACAACGATTTTACGTCTAGATTCTGGAAATCGCTTTAGAAAGCGTTAGGGACAAATTTGGATATGTGTAACAACCTGAGTTTCAGGTCAACATTAATTCTGAGCTAAGATAATTATTTTTGCTACGTAAATAATTATAGTCGTTTATGCTATGTAAGGTATGATGAGAATTTCCTTTTATAAGGTAATTTCAATCCATGATTAAGGTTCTATTTGTTCTTAGTGTCTAAGAAAGTCAAAAAAATATATTTTTATTGCTCCGAGAGCGTAAATATGTTGATTTTGTATTTTATGATGTTTCCTTGAGTTTTTGTAAAAATTGTGTTTAAAGGTCATGTTTTACGAGGTTTAACGATTTATTTAATGTTTTAAAGAAAAATTAGTGGGGCGGATTTAAAATATTTATAAACGTGGTGTGACCCGAGTCTTTAGCTAATTTTAAGTAAAAGAAATGAAGCCTTGTACTAGTTTTAAAAGAGATTAAGGATGGAGGGACTAGTTTTGACAAAATGCCAAAGTTCTTTTCTATAAAAAGCCACCAACACTTCTATTTCATACTTTAGAAAATTTTCACTCTCTCCTCCCTTTCTCTCTAGTCATGACCGGCCACCAATACATACCCTATTTTCGGCTTATTTTCTGACATGCAATTAAATCCAATTATACCATTTTAATCCTTGTTTCAAGAGCTACATATCCCACTATATAAACCTCACATGCATTAAGTTTTGAAGAAGTTAGATTTTTGATTCATTCTTGAAGATTTTGAGTATAAGGGTGTGTTTATCATTACTAGATTAGTGTTTTGAGCAATTAGTTGTATTGAAAAAGGTTCGGTTTGTTTAGATTGGTGTCTCGTCCGTACGGTCCAACAAGGGCGAAAACGAAATCGAGTTTTGTTATTGCTTTGTGAGTATCCTAGTTATATTTTGTAGTGATTTAATTATTGTTATTGCATGTATATGATTATTGCTAGATGATTCAAGTGCGTAAAATATTGAAAGCGTGTTTTGTTATTAACTAAAGTTTGATGGTTTTGGTATAATTATATAGACTAGTTAAGCGTATATTGATAGTCGGATTATGTCAAAAATATCATTTTCATGTGTTTTGGGTTGACCATGTTTCATCATTTGACTTGACCGTAGCGAGTCGAGAAATTTTTGAAATTTATTTTAGGCTTTTGAATATGAAAAAGGCTGTTCTAAGGTTCATTTTGATATAAGGTGGGCCTTGTAACTCCTAAAACGAACGTTTTACGGACAAGTTAAGTTTGGATAATTTTGGGCTAAAAAGTCAACTACAAAATTTGACTTTTGAAAGTCAAACTTGCGTGAAATTTTGAATGAATAAAGTTTAATAATGGATTAAAGGGTTCGTAATGTTAGTTAAATTGTAACAAAGTATGAAGTTCGGATTATATTATCCTTACTTTCGGAAACTTTCTAAAAATAGAAACTTTATGGAAAATGTTGTAATATTGTTAAGTGCGTCAAGGTGAAATGTTTTGCATCGCACTTGGAGATTGTAGTATAATGATAGATATACGAAATAGTTATAAGTAGTAAATAATAATATATATAATAATATATATAAATATATATATATAGATAGAAATATATATATATATATACAAGTTGCAATAAATGATTTAAAATAATTTTAGTCACAGATTACCGGCTATATATGTAATTATATAGTCGCGTTAAGACGTGAAGTTACTGTGCTTGATGACTTGATTGATTTGGATCTTTTGCAAATGGTGAGTTTCATAGCCTCGCATATAAATGTTTTAAATGTTTAAAACCCCGCGAGAGGGTGCATGTTTTTTTAAATAAAATCGAAACACATATGATTTATGGTATGCTTGACCATTACGAGATTGTGTTCCGCATAAGTGCTATAGGTCGAAGTCTCTTATTTCATGAACCGTTTAATGCCTTGGCGAGTGAATGCTAATGCATTAATTAGATCTATTTGGGTTGGCACCCCCAGTCCGGGGTCTGAATCCTGAAGTGAGCACCCCTGTAACGGACAATTTGTGTATTAAGAAGTAGCAGGTATATGACAATAATGACCCTGTATTGGGCACACAAACATATGAAAATTGCCATAGGTACTGGTAACGTGCGGGTCATTAGCTTAAGTGTGAAAGAAAATAGTTGGTATACATTGCATTCGTTGCTTTGTTTTCCCAAGAACTAATTATGTGTTCAAAGATTATTGCTTATTAATTACTTTAAACTCTATGAATTTCATTCAATATTGTTGTTGACGTTTTAAACATGTTTTATCCCAAGTAACCAAGGATGAAGGCAACGATGACGTGGAGGTGTCGTGTGTGTGATAGATTTGTGGAAAGAATACTTATGTGTTTCGGTCTTTCAAAAATAATGTCTTAAGTTGTGTTAAAACAATGTCCTTTATTTGAAACAATTGTCTTTCAAATGTTGTAATAGATGGTGGTTGCGATTCTGTGGGGACCTAAACGCATTTTAACTCTGATTAATAATGGAACACATGTTTATTAAACGTCTTATTTGGGTCGTTTTCTATTATCTTAGTGAATGGTGCTATTTAGTAACATCCAAATTGCTAATTTCACTGCGCAATCCAATGTACGTTGGGTGGGGTGTTATAGAGTGGTATCAAGAGCCTAATGTTATAGAGAACTAGGTCGAGTCTTTTTAAAAACCTAAACTATAACATTTTTACACGCACGCCGAGACTCCTCGTTGCCATTGGTTACCTATAGAAAGAAAAGGTAAATTTATTGATTGTTATGTATAGGTATATTTACGTATGTGTTATATGTATAATTGGTTAAGTACGGATATATTTATGCATGTGTTGTATGCATAGAATGTCATGTGATTATATGATAACTGTTATTATATATGTTTGAAATATAATTGAGGTATATGCGAAATGAGAATGTCACGAATCGTGAATTTTTATTTGTTGCGCTTTGATGCGAACTGTTATTTTGATAATAGTGTTCCAATAATAATAATAAGTGATACGCTATTAAGTAAGTATTGTATGATATTCTCTAGAATATCATGGTGAACGTAATTCCTCCCGATTATGTGGATGATGTACCCATTGTTGAGCCGAATCAACACGATGATGTTCATGTTGTTCTCGAGCCTGTCTTAGTGGATGAAGACGAGGACCTGAAAGAAGACGAATTTGAGGATGAAGAAGATCCTCAAGAAGAAGATGGTGATATGGAAGTCAACATCGAGGAAGATGAGAATGAGCCTGAGTTGACATATCCTTATGAAGAGGTGGATCCTCTTAGCCCTCCGCCGCCTGCTTCTGAGTCAGAACCTGAGGATGTGATCGAGGTTGAGAACCCGATTGAGCATGAGGATGAGAATGTTCCTGCTAGTGTCTATGAGGTAGGTGAATCGTCTACTGCTCCTTTTCTTCGAGAGGACAGTGATGGTCTATTTCCTGGTCTCATAAGGAAGGACATTAACTTTTTGTTTGGTCAGATGGCTTCTCTTTCAAGACGACTGTGTGGTCGCGAGATGGCGCATGCATTGGTCGAGAAGAAAGGAAAAGAAAAAGACGAGTATTATGGTAAATTGATTTTGGACTTGGGTAATGAAGTGCGTTCTAGTGTGGATCAAGGAACGGCTGCAATGGAAAAGCTGGTTGAAAAGCTTGGTAATACTGAAGATAAGGTTGAGTGTAAGAAATTAAAGAAGGAACTTGAAGAAGCATGGTTAAGCAACACATTCATTCGTATGTAAAACGAACGAGTCGAGAGAGATCTCTATTGGACTAGAGTTCAAGCTCATGAGTTCTATCAAGAGATGATTCGTAGAGGATTTGTGTTTGAAGAAAGACCAAATGAAGCTATCGATGTTCCGGTCAAGGATGAGGAGCGTACTCTGAAAGCATCATGAGGGAATCCAGCTTAGTAATTTAGATTCATTAGTAGTTCCTTTTATTGTGTAATCACTAAACTGAATCCTCAGTTAGTAGAATTAGTGCTATTGGTTGTAACGGTTTGTATCATTTTATGAAACAATGCAACTATGTATTAACTCTTTGGTGATGAAAAATGAATGACTATCTTTTGATTACTACTGGATGTTGTGTGACTGTTGTTGTGATTGATTTGTCATTGTACTATGTTATGAGTATATCATGTTATGAATGCTTATCATATTGTTTTCTGTGTGACGTGACAGAATCATGCCTCCAAAGTCTGCACCTTTAACTCAAGCTGCTATTCGTCGAATGATCAAGGAAAATGTCAATGCTGCTATCGCTACTGAGCAAGCTAGACATGCGAATGTTAGAAATGATGCTAGGGGATTTGGACCAGCTAGGGACTAGGATGCCACACCTGCTGCTCGTGAGTGCACTTTTGCTAGATTTATGAAGTGTAATCCTACTGCTTTTCGTTGTACTTAAGGAGCTGTCAAATTATTAAGATGGTTCAAGCTGTTGCGATATTGCAAGGACCTGCTTTGACTTGGTGGAATGCTAAGATTGCAACTATAGGTTTGGAGACTGTGAACCAAATGCCTTGGACTGAAATGAATCAACTGATGACTGACGAGTTTTTCCTAATAGAAGAAGTTCAAGGAATAGAGCACAAATTATGGAACTTATAGGTTAAGGAGTATAACATTGTGGCTTATACTCAAAGGTTCAATGAGCTTGCATTGATGTGTCCGAGAATGGTTGAGCTAAAAAGAATAAAAGTTAATGCTTACATCCAGGGGTTGACCGATAACATCAAGGGTGAAGTTACTTCTTCTAGGCCTGCTAACCTGAACGAAGCTGTGTGTATGGCTCATAAGTTGATGGATCAGAAATCACAATCTAGAGATGAAGAATTTTGTTTTTTTTTTTTTTTCTTGGAAGGAAAGAAGCGAAAAGGTTGTGAGAGCTTTAGGTGGAAATGTAGTAGTAAAGGGCATATCAAAGAGATAAACTATCAGTTAAACTTTTCAAAATAACCAAAGGCAAGGAAATGCGCGAGCTATGGTTACCGCTCCTACTGATGGGAAGCTTCCTTTGTGTGAGCGTTGTTTTACTCGCCATGTTGGTCCATGTACGATCAAGTGCCACAAGTGCGGAAAGGTTGGGCATAAGTCAAGGTACTATAAGGAGAAAAATGTTGCCACGGGTGCAAATTCTCTGCCCATTCCAACTTGTTATGATTGTAGTGAGCAAGGTCATACTAGGAATCGATGCCCAAGGAAGGTTAAGCAAGAGGAAGTTGGAGAAGTACGTGGTCGAGCTTATGCTATTAAGGATGCTGAGCCAAAGGGTCCGAATGTGGTTACTGGTACGTTTCTGCTCAATAACCGCTATGCTTTTGTTTTATTAGATTCGGGTTCTGATAGGAGTTTTGTGGATACTAGATTTAGTTTCATGCTTGATATCGATCCGGTCAAAATAGGGGCTAGTTATGAGGTAGAGTTAGCTGATGGAAGGGTAGTTAGTACGAACATTGTTTTGAAAGGTTGCAATTTAAATTTAGTGAACCATGTTTTTAAAATCGATCTTATGCCAATTGAGCTTGGTATGTTTGATGTCATCGTCAGTATGGATTGGCTTGTCAAGCACGATGCCGTGATCGTCTGTGGCAAGCAAGTTGTTCGTATACCATATGGAAACAAGATGTTGATAGTCGAAAGCGACAAGGGTGTGCCTCGATTAAAGGTCATATCTTGTATCAAGGCCTATAAGTACGTCGAGCGAGGTTGTCATTTGTTTTTGGAACATGTGACAGAAAACAAGTCGAAGGAGAAACGATTGGAAGACATGCCTGTAATTTGTAATTTTCTTAAGGTGTTTCCTGAGGAGTTGTTAGGACTACCACCGCCAAGGCAAGTAGAATTTTGAATTGATCTAATATCGAGGGTTGCACCTATTACACGTGCACCGTATAGAGTAGCACCGTCTGAGATGAGAGAGTTATCAGTACAATTGCAAGAGCTGCTGGAGAAAGGATTTATTCGTCCGAGTTCATCACCGTGGGGAGCACCGATGTTGTTTGTGAAAAAGAAAGATGGATCTTTTAGAATGTGTATAGATTATTACGAGTTGAACAAGTTGACTGTTAAGAATCGTTATCCTCTTTCGAGAATTGATGATTTATTTGACCAACTGCAAGGTTTGAGTATGTATTCTAAGATCGATCTGCGATTAGGATATCACAAGATACGCATTAAAGAAGAAACATTCCAATCACTGCATTTAGAACTCGGTATGGTCACTTTGAGTTCCAAGTAATGCCGTTTGGATTGACTAATGCGCCTGCTGTGTTTATGGACTTGATGAACCGCGTATCCAAGCCATATCTGGATAAGTTTGTCAT
>BQNB010059074.1:0-37485 GCA_026074375.1 Tanacetum coccineum | reverse complement strand
AATTAATGTGTTCTACATGTAATCTTTAATTCCGTTGCATACTCGTGTTAATTAATTGGTTAATTAGATCGTAAAACCCAATATAATGTACTCTAGAAACATATATGCAATTATCATTTTAAGTAAAACAAGTTTCATGGCTAAACAATTGTACGTAAGAAACGTAAAAAAATTACAATATTTAAGAAATACACATATGCACCAGTTTTTCTGAAAAAATGTATATTGAATATAAATATAAAATAACAAAAAAAATAATTAATTCTGAAAATTAAGGGTTTTAAAAACTTTATTTTAATTAAAAATACAAGAAAAGAGAAAAGAGAAAATATGTTTTACTATTATGCCCTTTTCATTTAAATAACATTTAATAATACTAAATTCCTATTAGTTCAAAGTAGTTCTGTAAGTTATGTACAAAATAATGGTTCTGCATTGAACGTGCCCATATACATATATATATATATATATATATATATATAGGGATGGGTTCTAGAGAAAACCTTATATTCATAGAAAACCTAGAAAACAAAACTACAGGGTAGATTTTGCAAACGTATGAAACTTGATGGTAAAAAATGAAAAAAATTGATAAAAAAGGAGATACACTACAGATCGATACACACATATATCAGATCATCTCTTTCTCTAACTCTGAACATCTAGTCACCCAAATCGATCAAGAAACCCACCAAATTCGATTAAATAAACCCTAATCTTGTAATCCTATCAACAGTCTATTGAATAAAAACGTGTATTTTATGATCTGATCAACAATTTACAGAAATAAGCATGTATTTGGAAGAGTTGAGCATCCGAAAATGAAGAAAAAACAAGATTTAATTTGTAAGTGCACTAATTTTGCTAATTGATCAAATATAAATGAGTGATTTTATAATTTTTTTAGGTTTTGTTGAAAGTGTATCATCATATCCTCATGGTTTTACTAGGTATGGAACAATTTTAACAAAAAAATGTGTAAAAAACATGTTTTTAAAATTGCACACACCAGGTGTTTGATAAAATGTCTGAATGACATTTTATATATGTGATGAACTAATTTGCAGCACATGTGTTTATTATTTAATGATATGAATCACATTTTAGGTCATCTGTGTTCGTGTTTGATGTGTTAGGTTACTTGTTAGTCCGTGTTTGTGTTTGGTGCATTAGCTTACTCGTAGAAAATGTCGTCATATATTTAGTTAGGGCATATGTTTGTTAGGGCATCTGTTTGTTTATTATGTTAGGGCATCTGTTTGTTTAAGTTAGGGCATCTGCATTGTTTGATATGACCAATTGCTTTTATTTTGTTAATTGTTGCAAACTGATTTCAAATGATAGATATTGTTAGGAAAACTTTGGCTACTGGTGGTTACCTTGATATTATCAAAGTGGTATATAAAAAATGTGATTTTCTATAAATGAAAAGATTTTGGATAAAGTGTTATCATTTTACGCTTAAAGTGGTATATAAATATTTGTGAATCAGATCATTCATTGGAAAGATGCTAATGGTATTTGATTTGCGTGTTTTCAGGTGTGCTATTCTCTTGGAGGTGGTACAGGTTGTGGTATGGGTACACTTTTTATCCGGAAGATCCTGACAGTATGATGATGACCTTCTATGTATTTTCGTCTACATGACAATGTTGTTGAGCATTACAATGCCACCCTTTCTGTCCCCAACTTGTGAAAAATGTCATCATATATTTAGTTAGGGCATCTGTTTGTTTATTTACTTAGGGCATCTGTTTGTTTAAGTTAGGGCATTTGTTTGTTTAAGTTAGGGCATCTCTTTGTTTCATGAAATAGCATCTCCATAGCCACCATATCCATTGCCGCCACCATCTCCATCACCGCCACCATCTCCATCGCCACCACCATCCCCATCACCACCATCATCTCCATTATTCAAAACCCTAACCCTAAGTTTATACACATTGGTTCTATTAAATTAAGCGTGAGGTTTGTAATTCAATCATCTAAAAATAGTTACAAAGCTTGATTCAACTCTTAAGTGCCTACCAATCGCATTTACAAGCAAGAATGTTGCATCAGTTTCGATACTCCGGTGAGTTTTTTTCACTTTTTTCCAGTTAATTTATGGTTATTTATCGCTTATGTGTTTTTGTATTCAATAGATACTCATGAATTAGTAGATAAACTAGGTTTTGTGTCGTTTTTATTGATTTGTAACTATTTATTGTTTGTTCAAAACTGTTGTTACAATTTGGATATCCTGATGAGTTTGTTCTTTGTTATTGGTTAATTTTTTTTATTTTTTTGTGTATTGAATAGAGGCTTCTGAATTAGTAGGTAGATAAACTAGCTTTTGTAAGTTATTAGTCTTATATAACTGTGGCAAGGTTATGCCTTTATTATCCGTTATTTTTTTGGTTAATTAGGGCATTAGTGTATATTTTAGGCATGTGCTTGTATGTTTAGTGCATCGATGAACAAATTAGGGCATCAGTGTATATATTATGTTTAGTGTATCCGTTTGAATGTTTAGTTCATCCATTTGAATGTTTAGTGCATCATTGATCATAATAGGCCATCCATTTGTACTAATAGTGCATTGTTGGAAGTATTTGGGCATTTGTTTGTGTCTGTATGATTAGTGCATCAATGAACAAATTAGGCCATCTGTATGTTATGTTTAGTGCATCCGTTTGTATGTTTACTGCATCGCTAAACATATTAGAGCATCCTTGAGTATGATTAGTGCATTGTTGGACAAATTAAGGCATCAATATGTATGTTTAAGGCATCTATTTACGTGATAATTCTCATGGAACTAATTTTCCAAATTCAGCCAAGCCTGTTTATGAAACTCAACTTATGCCTAGGAAGTTTAAAGTTGTAGTTACTGTCCCTACAGACAATTCTGTTGATCTTTTCACTAATTGCATTGTTGTTGTTGTTGTTTCTGATGAAAATGGAGAACCTCAGGGTTTAAATATATACGTAAGCCACTCATAAAATTTACATATGTATTTGTCTATTTTTTGGTTTGCCCGTTATGCTCATAATTTTTTCTGCAGGTTGGTGGTGGAATGGGAAGAACGCATAGGATGGAAACCACTTTTCCACGACTAGCTAAACCCTTGGGATATGTACCTAAAAAGGACATTTTATATGCAATAAAGGCTATTGTTGTTACACAAATAGAAAATGGCAGAAGAGATGACAAGATGTATAGTCGAATTAAGTATTTGATAGATTCACGGGGGATCGACAAGTTTAGGTCTGTTACTGAACAATACTCTATAAAGAAGTTTGAGCCTTGCCATGAGGTTCCTTAGTGAGAGTTTAAAATCCATCTAGGGTGGCATGAACACATAGGATGGAAACCACTTTTCCACGACTAGCTAATCCCTTGGGTTATATACCTAAAGAGGACATTTTATATGCAATAAAGGCTATTGTTGTTACACAAATAGAAAATGGCAGAAGAGATGACAGGATGTATAGTCGAATTAAGTATTTGATAGATTCACGAGGGATCGACAAGTTTAGGTCTGTTACTGAACAATACTCTATAAAGAAGTTTGAGCCTTGCCATGAGGTTCCTTAGTGAGAGTTTAAAATCCATCTAGGGTGGCATGAACAGGTATATTCTGATAATTTACCTCACAAAATCTGGTTTGAAAGTCAACTTTTACTAAAATTTTGTATTGTTTATGACTTGGTTACTTAAGATCTTTTTTTATGATGGCAGGGAGATGGTCGCTTAATTTGTGGGATCAATGTTAATAGTGGCCGAGTTCAAGGGAAATCAAAGACGACATTACGTGAAATAATTGAGAACTATAACTTGAATGTATGGATCACTCCAGACCAAAACATTGTCCTTTGTGATATCTGCCCCTCTTGGAAAAGTCCTATCTCAATAGCTATAGAAAACAGTGACCTGCTGGTAAGACATCCGTTTCACATTGTTTTATGAATTATGTATATTTTGAATGGATGAAACAAGATATTTCCTGCAATTTCGAGCTTTGAAATTAGCGTAGCGAAGAATATAGAAATAGACAAATGATGTATATATATATATATATGTATCGAGTTGTAAGTTATTATTTTTAACTAGTGTGTCTAAGGTGGTGTCACTTTGCATCTCTGCTTGTTTGCAATGAGACACGGCTTTGACATTCATGCTTATTGCTCAAATATGATGCTCTAATTTTGTTTTTCTGCTAGAGTTTTTTTGTCTTCAGCTTTTGCCTTTTAAATTTATATTATCTCTTGAAATTTGGTATTAATATAAAGCATGTTACTTATGGAAGCCAACCACATTTTTGCGCGCCACCTTAGGCACGCTAGTTTAAAACTATAACAGTTATTATTGTCTCATACTCCCCTGAAATTTGGTATTAATACAAAGTTTGTTACTTATGGCAGCCTACCACAATGAGGAATTCCTGACCTTCTTAAGCGGGTTTGAGCTGTTTTTTAGAAGGTAATTTTCCTTGATATTGTTATACTTTTTATAACAGATAGTGTTAAATCCTTTGTAGTTGACTTTTTTTATTGAAATTGCTTCAGATACTGATGCTGCAAAGTGAGGTCAGTACTACTGATGCTGCAAGAATACTCGAAATTGCTCCAGCTATGGCAAAGGAGCATCTGCTTGCTGATGAGAGCAAAGGTACGTGATAGGACCCGTAAAATATTTAAATTAAAATTCCAATGATTGTAAAAACAGAAAAAGACCTTGAGAATAAGATTTACAAATGTAAGTTTTTGTGGAGCTGTTTATTTTCAAGTGCGCTTTTGCTTTCCTCTATGGTACTTCCAATGATTCATCCCTACGTGAATTGAGTATTATTAGGGCATCAATGAGTATTATAAGGGCATCAATGAGTATTATTTGTAACACCCCCAAATTGGGTCGCAGCGGAATAAGGGTCCGGGGCGTGTTACTTCAAGATCAATAGCACAAGATATATAAGAACGACACAAAAGTCGTTTAAAATGATACATTGGATTTAATTGAAAGACTTAATACAAAAGCATATAGCTTTACTTGTTCATTGTTGAATATTACAAAAGTTGGCAGTACATTTCCCAAAATATGATGCACCTAAATCTTTAAGCGTGCAATCCAAAATGTGAACCCAATGCAGGTCCCTGCATCCCCAGCCTATTGATCTCCCCTGAAAACATGCTTAAAAAAACGTCAACAAAAATTGTTGGTGGAATTCTAGGTTTGGATAAAGTCAAATTGTGTAGGACCCGCAAGACTTTTAGTAAATGCAACACATGCAGATCTCACAAAACTAGATTACATTTACACTAAGCTCATGACACTGAAGCTCGACAGTCTTGTTCGCATAATATTGCTACTCAGCCCGTAATGATGTTTTAACCCGAAAACATCCCAAATTCGACATGCTATAACGTTCGTTCTCGGTGATAGCAAGTCACCCGAACGGGGAGGTCGTTTCCCGAATAGATCTATTAAATAACATTCGCGCTCACATAATGTAATTCCCAACTACATCTATGCAATTGACAGTTCATGATAGTGGGCTTAATTGGGTTATCGCTACTTAGGCAAACATGTAATCAATACTTGCGTCCAGTTTGTAAAACAAAGAATGTTTCCACCCCATAGTTATAAATCATTGAAATCGTAAAAATGTGGGGCTATGAACTCACCTTGAGTTCTGATAATCCAAATATCGCAGATAAAGCGTCACGTAAAAGATCGAATGCAACCTAAATTATCATAGGTCGTATAAGTACTATGTACTTGGATATAATCTTATAGTTGTTACCTCGTACTATCGTTCGGGCTATCATAATTAAAGAGGTCATGACATGACGTTCGAGGAGTTAGGACACTTTAAATCGTAAATCCAACAACTCGTCGAAACGCCATCCGAAGAGGCCTCATTATGAAACTCCCTAGTAATATAACGAATAAAATACGACATTTACGGGTTTTACGACAACAAAAACGATTTAAATAAAAGTCATATCTGGTGTGAACAGTAAAAGTTACTGTTCACCAGAGGGTCAAAATACGGAAAATGTCAATTTATGATAACTCGTCTTAATACGAAAAGATGGGCATAAGAAACGCGAGAATCGGGCTTAAAACGCAAAAGTTATGCTAGTTTTACTAAAACGGTAAATATAAACGTTTTAACTTATTAAACACAATTTTACCAAAACCATTAGTTGGTGATTGAGCTATATAGAATATTATGTGGTTATCAAAGTACTATATTACTAGGGAGTTTCATAATGAGGCCTCTTCGGATGGCGTTTCGACGAGTTGTTGGATTTACGATTTAAAGTGTCCTAACTCCTCGAACGTCATGTCATGACCTCTTTAATTATGATAGCCCGAACGATAGTACGAGGTAACAACTATAAGATTATATCCAAGTACATAGTACTTATACGACCTATGATAATTTAGGTTGCATTCGATCTTTTACGTGACGCTTTATCTGCGATATTTGGATTATCAGAACTCAAGGTGAGTTCATAGCCCCACATTTTTACGATTTCAATGATTTATAACTATGGGGTGGAAACATTCTTTGTTTTACAAATTGGACGCAAGTATTGATTACATGTTTGCCTAAGTAGCGATAACCCAATTAAGCCCACTATCATGAACTGTCAATTGCATAGATGTAGTTGGGAATTACATTATGTGAGCGCGAATGTTATTTAATAGATCTATTCGGGAAACGACCTCCCCGTTCGGGTGACTAGCTATCACCGAGAACGAACGATATAGCATGTCGAATTTTAGATGTTTCGGGTTAGAACATCATCACGGGCTGAGTAGCAATATTATGCGAACAAGACTGTCGAGCTTCAGTGTCATGAGCTTAGTGTAAATGTAATCTAGTTTTGTGAGATCTGCATGTGTTGCATTATCACTAAAAAGTCTTGCGGTCCTGCACATTATGATTTATCAAACCTATGAATTCACCAACAATTTTGTTGACGTTTTTAAGCAATGTTTTCAGGAGATCAATAGGCATGGGATGCCAGGGATGCATTGGGTTACATTTTGGATTGCACGCTTAAAGATTTAGGTGCATCATATTTTGGGGAACGTGTTGTCAACTTTTGTAATATTCAACAATGAACAAGTAAAGCTATATGCTTTTGTATTAAGTCTTTAAATCCAATGTATCATTTTAACGACTTTTTGTGTCGTTCTTATATATCTTGTGCTATTGATCTTGAAGTAACACGCCCCGGACCCTTATTCCGCTGCGACCCAATTTGGGGGTGTTACAGTCTTTATCTTGTTGTAGGCTTGTTCCTTTGTGCTGTGTGATCTTTAATCCTGAACCTTTGTCATTGTCTTTTGACTTTCTCTTGTTATTCTGAGATCTTTAAATCTTTTCTTTGTTTGTCTTTAACGTCTTTGCCATCTTGCGTTCTTGTGTCTTGACCAACATGCTCATACTTTGCATCATCTTGAAAGCTTGTAAACTCCTCTTATTCATCAAGGCTAACAATCTCCCAAAGAATGCTTTTAAGGCTAACAATCTCCCCGAAAAACACTTCTTTGTTTGACTTTGAAGAATTTTTTTTATATCAGAGTTGCGGAAGTCTTTGTCTTTAATACTTAAGATTTCTTAATTCTTGAATCTTGATGCCAAATGTATGTATTTAAAGCTTGAATATGAGCATGTGGTAATGAATCCAACTCTGCTGGAATGAGGTCGCTACACCGTCGTCTAAGTCTGCATTTTAAAAGGTTACTAATAAACAGATATGGACGAATATGGCTTTGTCATTCGTCGAAGTTCGGTAGAGTTAACCTTCGGTTCCGTGAGGACCGTTTTATAGTATAAGTTACTGTACCTGTGATCAGGTAGATTCAATTTAAGAAGAATCTCCTTGACAGGGTTTCTAGCTATACTAGCTTGTTCTCATTATCGGAACGTCTCAAAGAAGACAACACGATAAGAGTGAATAAGATAGTTACTATCTTTCTGATTGAGTCATCAATTCATTTACTAGACCATTATCAATATCCAGTTGACACAAGCTTGATTCATATAGAATCTCATAAGTCACCTATCGCAGAGCTGTTTGATGTTGAATCTGGAAGGATTTCCATTCATCACTGTGAATACTGAAGAGTATAACTCTGAATGTTCTGGCATAATCACAAGGATAATGCGTAGGACTCTTGTTAACAGCTTGTGAACTTAATGGTGTTCAACAACTGTTTGTCATGAAATGTGTCCTAATGAGATTTATTTATTGATCTATTGGCTCTAGACTCGATTAGTGCATTTTGGTTTTAGTGATCGAAGGCTGGAGCAGACTGCCACCTATTCAATATTAACTAACTCGGAGTGAGAAGTCAATTGAATTTGTGTTGATCTCCATGACAAATGAGACAAGTCTCTTTTGATAGAAACTCGAATGGCTAGAAAGGGTTGTACAGTGCATCACTGGGCCCATGATGTCTTGTCTTCAATACCAGAATTCATTTTTGTGAAAACCAATAGCATATGTATTGACCTGGTTTTTGCCTAAAGTTGTGCGGAGGGCTTCTTTTTTCACCCTTTATCCATACATTTCTTTTTCATTCTTCAACCCCTTCAATGCTTACCAAGACGTCATTACTAACACCTTGTTATGATTGTTCCAGTGTTAACTCATTTATTAGTGGGCATTTTTCTGTTTCTCATCCTTCTCCAAATTATACCTAAGGATTGCTATTTTTAACTATGGATTGTCCTTGGGTAGATCCCTCCGGTTCTGGTTGGATCATAGGACTAATACCTAACCTAACCACCTTATGACTTTAGAACCATCGTAAAATTAAGATGTTGTTGGGTATAAGATTGTAACCATAAAACCATTGAAAAATCAATCAAAGTGTTTGATAGAATTATCAAAATCGTTTGACACTTTGAGAGTTTCATCTTTTGGAAAGACTCCCCCTTCACACGTGCATCGATAAACGAAAGTGTTTAGCACATGTGGGTAAGATTATAAAGCACTTTTGAGTCTTTAGATCACTTATTATTTTCTAGATCATATTTTAATTACATTTCTCCCCTTATTTTAAATACTAATTCACTTAGTCTTTGAAATACCATGTGATTAAAATTTGTCTTGAAAAATCTATGGGTAGAAAATGTTTAAACTTAGCATGCTGAAACATTTTTCAGTTTGCTCCCCCTCAATTTTACATATGTTTGACACCAGAGAAAATGATACCAAGTTGTAAAATGAATATAAAATTGAGGTTAAGGCAGTGTTGAGCGCACAATTTTAAAAGATTATAAATTGTCATTGAAGAATGCTTGAAAAGTTATGCTCAGACACTCAAGCATCTTATAACAAATATTCTATTATAAGTTGTCATTAGTATTACTGATTTGTTATTAAGAGACTTTAGTTAATGTTATGAATACATAAAAATTGTCGTGAGTTGATGTATTCAAAAACATAAAAACATTGTTTTTCGAAAAACTCCCCCTCAACAACTGACTCATTTATAAAAATGATACCATTTGTTAGAATATGATTGTCGTTGAAAACTTTGTGAGGGACGGAGTGTTGAACACACAATTTTGAAAGATTCTGATATGTCATTGAAAAATTCTTGAAAAATT
Source organism: Tanacetum coccineum (assembly GCA_026074375.1). Classification (NCBI taxonomy): domain Eukaryota; kingdom Viridiplantae; phylum Streptophyta; class Magnoliopsida; order Asterales; family Asteraceae; genus Tanacetum; species Tanacetum coccineum. Next base: position 27,865 of record BQNB010059074.1, on the reverse strand, counting down.
GTGTTCAACTCTTTTGAAAAATCATATGTTAGAAGACTTCCCTTCTAATGCTAAGGATAAGCGCACTTATGCGTACACTAACCTGTTCTTGAGCTTAAAACTTTGAATGTCTTGTAGAAACCGCTCAAGACCGAGAAATTTGATTTTCTCGTTGTTAGGATAAGTTATCTTTATAGATAAACTTTCCTTTATTTGATGTCCGGGTTATGTACTAATTTGCACATAAGCCATGAAGAAAATTAGACATGTTTTGAAACTTTTGAACTCTTGTTCGAACTTCATTTACACACCCGTGTCAATATTAATCAACATTTCTAGGTACATAAATGTTTTTCAAGAGACACGTCGAGAAGATTATTTTTGGAATTTTTGAAATTTTCTGATTTTGTATTTGCTTTTTGAAAATTTATATTTTGTATTTGGTTTTATAGGTTTTATATTTTTGTATTTTGATTTTTCAAAAAATATTTACATGTCAGAACCTCCAGTTCTGTTGGAGTCAAACATCTCATACCAATTCGTCTGATGAGATACTGAAACCTTTCTTCGGGAAGGGCTTAAGTAAACATGTTAGCTAATTGGTATTCAGTTCTGACAAAGTACAATTTAATTATACCACGTTTAACCTGTTCCTTGATAAAGTGGTAACGGACATTGATGTGCTTGGTACGGGAATGCTGCACGGGGTTGCATAAGATTGCTATGGCTGATTGTGAGTCGCAGTACAACAATATTTTGTTGTAGTTAAAGCCATAATCCTGAAGCTGTGTCCTCATCCACATTACTTGAGCATAACTTGCGGATAACGCCACGTACTCCGCTTCTGCTAAAGACATTGCAGTGCAGTCTTGTTTCTTTGATATCCAACTGACTAGCTTTTCACCTAAGAACTGTATTCCACCAGAAGTGCTTTTGCGAGTATCAATGCATCTGGCATGATCAACATCTGAAAATGCGGTTAGTTCAAAGCCAGAATCCTTTGGGTACAAGAGTCCCATATTTATGGTACCCTTTAAGTATCTAAAGATCCTTTTAACCTCTTTGAGGTGCTTTTTTGTTGGTCTTGCTTGATAACATGCACAGTAACATACTGCTTGCACTAAGTCTGGTCTACTAGATGTTAGATACATAAGTGACCCAATCATACTATGGTAGTTTGTTTGGTCAACGGGTTTTCCACTCAAGTCTGCATCCAGTTAAGGTTTATTAGCCAATGGTGTACCAATGCTATCACATTTATCCATACCATGCTTTTTGAGTATCTCTAAAGCGTGTTTGGCCTGGTTGATAAAGACACCTCTTGGGGATTGGTGGATCTGAAGTCCTAAAAATAATTTCAATTCCCCCATTAAGGACATCTCAAATCTACTGTGCATTAATTTTTCAAATCTTTTTGAAAATTTTGGGTTTGTAGACCCGAAAATAATGTCATCGACGTAAATTTGCACAATTAGAATGTCCTCCCCGTATCTTATCGTGAATAGAGTTGTAACACACCCATTTTTACATATAGCAGCGGAAGCTAATCTGGGGTATTACTTCAAGGTACAATAGTCATAATCATAGAAAACGAATAAAAAATCCTTAGACGATAAACTTTTTCTGGGTGATCAGGATCAACAAACCCATCTGGTTGTACAACATAAACCGCAACGTAGGCAATGAAAATCTGAACTGCTTCCAAGCGAGCGAGTGATGTAAAAGATTCCTCGAAATCAATAACCTCTTCCTGTGCATACCCCTTAGCTACGAGTCGTGCCTTATTGCGAATAACAATATTGTCTTCATCTTTTTTGTTTTTCCACAACAAATTTAGTTTAATCATTGTCTTTTTAAAGGGGTTGTCAACAAGTTCCCAGACATTGAGTCTGTCAAATTGATGAAGCTCATCATGCATTGCATGTATCCATACGGAATCAGCCATTGCCTCTTTAATGTTTCTCGATTTAGCAGTACTCACAGTGAGCGCGAACATACACATTTCAGGATCTATTGCAAGTTGTCATCTTGTTTGCACTGGCTTGGATGGATTTCCACGAACTTGTTCTAACGGGTGATCTTTAGTCCATCGGTTTTTAAATTGGTGAAGTTGGTAGAATGTATGCATATTTGAATTATCAACATTACGCGAGGAAGACTCAGCAACTTCTTGTACCAGTGTACAAAATGGATTGATAAATTCATATGGTTCAAAATGTGCATCTGCTGCTTGATTATCGGTGTTTTCCTCAGCATGAACAGTTGTAATTTGAGTGATTGGTTCTGTTATAGGTTTAACATTCGCTGGAGGTTGTGTGTCTTGTTGAGTAGAATTCTCAGTGGGAGAAGAAGTCTTGTTGACACTTGAAGTACCTGCAGTGAAAAATTCATCGTACAAAGGACTGAAAAGAAGATCCAACTCTTGTTGTGACGGTGCATCTGTGTCAGCAGGATGAGAAACAATTGGAACCAGCTTTGAACTTGAAGGTTCATTGTTGTGGTCATGAATTCTGAGGCTTGAACTGTTGTGTTCAAACGTCATTTGTAGTGAGGGCGAGGGGACAGAGTTGTCATAATCTGACGCCTTCGACAATTCCTTGATTTCGTCAAAGTTGATATGAATGGATTTAAATATCAATCTGGTTATCTTGTTGTAGACTATGTATCCCTTTGACGTTGTAGAATATCCTACCAAAATGCACGAATCCCCTTTTTCTTTCATCTTGTCGAGGTTTTCACCATCTCAGGTTATGTAACAAGTGCAACCAAAGATGTGAAAGTGTTTAAGAAAAGGTTTTCCACCATTAAAATGTGATATGGTGTCTTTTCGTGTCTGAGGATGATGAGAGATCTATTCTGAGTGTAACATGCGGTTGCTATGTAACACCCCCATTTTTACATATAGTAGCGAAAGCTAATCTAGGGTATTACTTCAAGGTATAATAGTCATAATCATAGAAAACGAATCAAAAAGAGTCGTTTTTGAAAATTAAGTGATCATTCATTATTTCATCAGAGTTTTTACAAATGAAAGGTCCCAAAATCTAAAACACAAAGTTTGAATGATAATAGTTTTTCCATCTTCAAGTCCTCGCCACTCCATGCCATAAGTTGCTTAATTACCTGAGATAAAACATGCTAAAAAGTCAATACAAAGGTTGAATGATATTCATAGGTTTAAGTTAAATAATTTGAATGCAAATTCGATATTGGGTTACATTGTTATACACGCGTTATAAAACAAGTATTATTTCCATTAGCTCAAGAATCCAAAGCCTTGGGATATATTTGATATGTTATAGCCCCAACGGGTGCCTTTGCCAAAATACCCGCAGTTATATTCTAATGGTGTGCAATTGGTTATCGGTATAACTGGGTATACCAACGGGGAGGCCAATTCCAAATAGATCTATTTACAACATTCGCGCTCACTCCGTAGAGTAATTAATGGTTCATGATATTGGGGACTTAAAGGCAAAATAGTTACTTAGGCAGTAATAAATCAGGACATCATACATAAATAATTACATTCATAGTTTATGGCATGTATCCCCCTTCCTGGTTTATGAAATATTTGAAATATTGAAATACGAGGCTATAAACTCACCTTAACAGTATATGGAAATCTGAGTGATAGCAAATGTATATGAAAATGAAAGTAAACGCTTCATCACACGCAACCCTAGGTAATATGTCAATCTTAATTTGATTAATATGTTTTACATTTATAATGAATATCACTTGATTGAATTGTAATGGAGTATTGTATCACCGTTCGGGCCATCATAATTCAAAGGTCATTCAGTAAACGTTTAAGGAGCTAGGGCACTTTAAATCGTAAACCCAACAACTCGGTCAGAACGTAATACCAAGATGAAACCCCTTAATATGATTCGAGACATGATTTTTAAAAGCATATCGATGATGAATTATATAATAGTTATAACATAATCGGTTTTAAGCGTTTTGATCAATATCTGAAAATGATAAGCACGACAAACGTTAATTAAAGTTATGTCTTATAATGTTTTGAACATATTTTTATACTTTTTCAAAATGTTACATTTTAGACCCTTAAGAATGAAAAATGGCAAAATATACCCTTGGAGTTTGCACTTTTACGAGTTTGGTCCTTCTAGTTTAAAAGATGTACAAAGTAAACCTTGCACTTTGGAAAGTGACATAATAGACCCTTATAGTTATAAATTTGATAAAATGACATTTTTAGTCCTTTTAGTTATAAGTTTCAGAAAGTTACGATATATACCCTTTTGCATGAAAAATGTATCGTTTTTAGTCCAAAATCCATAATAATGATATTTTTCAAATATGAAAAGTAATTTACAGGTTATAGCTTATTAATATAAGCTAAAATATGAAGATTTAACATAACAAAAGTTCAAAATAACGATTCGTTAAGCTAGAAATCAAAACGGGTCAAATTAGGGTTTCAAAATGAAAACGCGCGGGTTTAAGCCAAATACTTCAAAATTTAATAAAGGTACTTATAATAATGTTATATAAAGCTTATAAAATAGATTATAACAATAGTTTACAATTTAGCTTATAGATTAAGTAAAAACATGAAATTAGGGTTTAATGAGCTCGGTTTGGATCAAAAAGGTAAAACACATATGTTTTTGAGTTCAAAGATTTTAACAAGAGTTAAGCATGATCATATGAACATTATAAAGGTATGAAAACAGATTATAAGATTATGGAACCTGGTTTTGAGCTTATAGCTTGGAAACGGGTAGAAATCGGGACTTTTAGCTTCGTACGCCTAGAATAACGACTCCGGGGCTTTTTTTCTTGGTTTTTTCCTTCAATTCTGATCTTGAGACTTCTTAGGACCTTATTGAGCAAAGAGTAGATGCTATTATGGGTTATAGAAAGAAGAATTGTGGGATGATTTTAGAATGAAGGGTTATACCATATTTTATAAGTCGAATAATACCATGGAGGCCAGGAGACCATAGAGCTCATGTTAAGGACATATGTACCAGCTAGAGGATGATGTGTGAAGGCTACATGATGAGTTGACAAGGCTAGAGACTAGATTGAAGTGTTGTTTGAGTCCTTGTGGTGCGGCGGGTAAGAAAGAAGAAAAGAGAGGCCATGTGGCCAACTTGGTGGCTAAGGAATGAAAGGAGGTGCTTGTAAGCTGGTTAGGGGTGAGTGTGCTTAGTCATTAAGTTGCTTGTTTGCAATATGGAACTTTAAAATGGGTCAAAATCAGAAAAAAGTGTATGCGGGTTCAATTAGGGCTCATTAGGGTTTTTAAGCTTGCATTTTGTGTATACTTGTTTAATAACGATGGATTAATGATTACAAGACTTGTGTAATAGAGTTTATTAACAGATTTGAATAGGTGGTATAGGTTTAAAATAGCGAAAAGTGATAAACGTGGTTCGTGGTTTTGCAATTAGGGTTCGATTAGGGTTTTCTTAGTTCAATTCTGGTCCATTGTTGTTATAATGATGAAATTATGATGGAATGTGATTTTTAATGTTGTAATTTATGTTATTACAACTTATTTGAGTATTGGTTTAGGTTTACAATGGATAAAAATAAAGAAACGGGTCATGGTTTAGAAAATAGCTCGGGTTAGGGTTTCTTAGTTTCATTTCTTGTACTTTTATGAAATAAGAAGGAATATGGAATGTAAATTGAATGCATGAAAGTACTTGTCAACTTGTACTTTATTAGTTTGTACAAATTCCTTAAGAAAACAGAGGTAAAATGGCTATTCTGAATATCGTGCATTAATGACTTGTACATTGTGCTTTAAAGGACTTATACCTTATTTTTAGAGGGAAAGTATATTCAAATATGATGATATATTACTTGAACTTGTGCTTTAGTAGCTTGTGCATGCACTTTAGATATTAACTTGACATGTTATGGAATGAGTTTGACTTGACATAATATGTAGATATGGGGGTGGTGGGGGGGGGGGGGGGGGGGGGGGGATAGCTATATGTAGGTTGTGAGAGCTCTTAACTTTAGTTATGCAGTTGCGTTCATATTGAGAATGGTAAGGTAAGTAATGTAATAAAGCAAAAAATTTCCCTAAAAAAGGTGGTTCGTATATAATAGATAGATAGTACATTGCATCTAACTTAATAGATGAATATTTACATTTATAAAAATTTGCGGATTGTTATAGTCCCCCATCCTTACAGAAATCTCATCTCGAGATTTAATTAGATTTTGAAGTGACGTTTGAAAACAAATGACGATATTTGTCTCGAATTTCATCTACACGTTTCCAATGTAAATTCCTGGTCCTCTTTTAAAGTTTCATCGCACTTTTGACTATAGGACTAGACTTCGAGTTAGTTGCTTGATTTCACGATCCATAATTTCCACTGGTTCTCTACAAAGTTGAGTTGTCGTTGATTAGAAGTTCTTATCATTGGAATGATGAGAGAATCATCGGATAAACCATTTCTTGAGATTAGTAAACGTTGGAAAGAATATGTGGATATTACTAAGCTCAACATGGAAAGCTCAAGTTTCTATGCCACTGGCCAATCTGTTCAAGGATAATTAGAATGGTCCCAACTGTAATTGGTGATTTAAACTTTGCTCGTTTTCCAAAATCAAAGATACCTTTACGAGGTGATACTTTTAACATAACACAATCGCCAATTTGAAATTCTAAAGGTTTCGCCTTACATTGGCGTAACTTCTTTGCCGATCTCTTACAGCTTACAAGCGTTGACGAATTTGCAAGATCTTTTCAGTAGTTTCATGAATTATTTCTGGTCCCGTAAGTTGAACATCTCCAACTTCGGCCCAGCAAACAGGTGATCTGCACTTTCGTCCATAGAGTGCTTCGAATGGTGCTGCCTTGATACTGGCATGATAACTGTTATTGTAGGAAAATTCTATCAATGGTAGGTGTTTATCCCATCCTTAACAAATTCTGACACAGGCCACAGCATGTCTTCGAGGGTGTGATGGTACTTTAATTTTATCCATCTGTTTCAGGATGATATGATGTACTCATGTCTAATTGAGTACCCAAAGCATTTTGCAATGATCGCCAGAATCTGGATGTGAAATGACTGTCATGATCCAAGATGATGGATATTGGCACGCCATGTCGAGAGATTATTTCTTTGATGTATAACCTTGTAAGAGTTTCCATACTATCAGTCGCTCGAGTCGGTATGAAATTTGTGGATTTGGTAAGCGATCACAAATGACCCAAATTGTGGTCCATGTCCGATTAGGTTTTGGGTAGCTTTTGTAACGAAATCCATTGTCATCCTTTTCCATTCACACATAGCATTTTTTTGGTTGTACCAGTATGCCGGATGGCTTTTGACAATTCTCTTTAACTCTAGAAACACGTCAAACATTTTGCCAACAAATTCCGCGATGATTCCTTCAAGTTAGCCAACCATAGAGTTCTTAGATCGTGGTCCATTTTATCAAACCCGGTTGAATAAATAATTTTTTTTTTTCGTTTATGAGACTCTTGCGATGATCAAATCTCTTAAACAGCCAAAATGTAACCAACATTGATTTTGAATACAACGAGTTCCATCATGACGAATTTTTAAATGATTTTCCATTCCACGTAAAGTTTTCATTTTTGACATTTTCTTCTTTGAGGGCTTCATTTTGAGCTTCGAGAATTTGAGATGGTAATTTTAGATGAACGGTTAGGATCAATGCTTTAACTCGGAGTGGTTTGATTTGTTTCTTCCGACTTAAGGCATCTGCCACAACATTTGCCTTTCCATGATGATAGCAAATCTCACAATCATAAATTCGAGTAATTCTAACCATCGGCGTGCCTCAATATTCATTCTTTTTGAGAAGAATGTGTTGAAGGCTTTTGTGAATAGTGAAAACTGTACACATTGTATTGTATAGATAGTGTCTCCAGATTTTAAGAGCAAATACTACTGCTCCTAATTCAAGATCATGAGTGGTATAGTTTTCTTTGTGAGGTTTGAGTTGTCAAGATGCATATGCCTGACTATTTTTCTCTTTGCTTTAATACAGCTCCTACACGCTGAAAGAGATGCATCACAATATATGTAAAAGTCCATGTTTCCTTCTGGTAAATGGCTAAGATGGTGCTTCCATAGAGTTTTTTATTTAAAGAGTTGGAACCATTCTTGTTCTTTGCCCAAGACATAATTCTTGTTTTTCTGTAGTTAATTTATCAAAGGCTTTGCAATTTTTTGAAAAACCTTTGATAAATGCTTCGGGAATAGCCTGAGCGTTCCTAAGAATTGACCACTTGTGTGGGTGTAGTGGAGATGTCCAGTTTTAACAGCTTCAATCTTGGAAGATCAACATAAGTCCTTGACTATCAATGAGATGTACAAGAAATTGCACAGATACGAATCCGAATTCGCATTTAAGAGAACTTGCATACAATTTCTCTTTTCGAGTAATTCTAAATTATTCTCAGATGATTTGCTGTTCATTCTATGTTACGAGATAATAAGAATATCATCGATAAATACTATTATGAATTTATCCAAATATGGTTTACACACACGGTTCATGAGATCCATGAACACAGCATGTGCGTTTGTTAAACCAAATGGCATGACTTGAAATTCATAGTGTCTGTATCTTGTTCTGAAAGCAGTCTTAGGAATATCTTCGCTCTTACTCTCATTTATGATAGCCAAATCTTAAGTCCGATTTTTTTTTTTTTTATTGGGAAAAAAAAGGGTTAAAAAAAAAAAACGCCTATTTATTGAACCTTGAAGTTGATCGAATAAGTCATCGATCCTGGGTAATGGGTAACGATTCTTTATGGTAAGATTATTTAATTCTTATTAATCGATGCACATTCTAAAAGACCCGTCTTTCTTTTTAACAAATAAGATAGGAGCTCCCCAAGGCGTTGTACTTGGTCGAATAAAACCTCGGTCTGCTAGTTCTTGAAGCTGGTTAGATAACTCCTGCATTTCTGAAGGAGCCAATCTATAAGGTGTTCGGGCTACAGGCGCTGATCCGGGGATTAAGTCATTTTGGAACTCTACTTGGCGAACGGGAGGAAGACCAAGTAGATCTTTAGGAAAAATATCTAAAAATTCTTTGACTATGGGGATATCTTCTAGTCTTTTCTCGTCTGATTTCTTTTCCATTACTTGAATTATGAAAACTTAACAACCTCGGGATATATACCTTTCAGTTTTTATACAGGATATGAGATTTAGTAGAGTTTTACTTTGATTACCTCGAATGATTAGAGTTTCACCGTTGATAGGAATGTGAACGACTTTCTCGTCACAGAGAATTTTGGCATGATACTTTGACAACGAGTCCATACCAATGACAATGTCAAAACTACCAAGTTTAATTGGCATGAGATCGATTTTGAAAGGTTGATTTAATAAAGTTAGAGTGCAGCCTTTGATAACAGTGTTTGTGCTTACTAAGTTTCCATCAGCCATTTCGATATCATAAAAGGTATCTATTGTAATAGACGGAATATTTAGCATAGAGATAAGAGATATGGATATAAAGCTTCTATCAGCTCCAGAGTCAAACAATACTTTGGCTAAATGCTGATTTAGAAGAAACGTACCTGTAACCACATTCGGGTCTCGATGAGCATTTTTATCTCTTAGCATGTAGGCTCTTCCCTGGGCATTGATGTTGGTCTTTCAGCATTGATTTGTATAATGCCCTTTTTCTCCATAGGCATGACATACAATTGTCACTGGTAGTTGATTACTTCCAGTGGCTGGCTTCTTGTTTTGGCAGTTTTTGGTCAAATGGCCTACCTTGTTGCAAATACTACAGTTACCAGTATGGGAGGTCTCTGGCATACCTATTGTTTCCAGATGGAGTAACAGCATAAACTCTAACAGCTTCTTGCCTTTAGTTTTGTTGTAGTTGGTGATTGTTGTAGCGATTGTTGGTGTTGGTGTTACGGTAGTTGTTGTTTGCGCGGAAGTTGTTGTTGTTGTTGAAACTTCTTCTGTCGTTAAACTTTCGTTTGTTGTCCCTTGATACTTGTACTGGAGTATGCTTGGTTACTTGATCCATTAACCTTTGGGCTATGTTGATGGCTTCCTCCAAAGTTTGAGGTTTAGAGGCAGTAACATTTCCTTCAATGCTTCGAGGTAGTCCCCCGATGAAAGCTTCCAAGAGTTTCTCGGTGTTTGGCACCATGTTCGGGCATATGATTGTTAATTCTTGGAATCTTCTAACATAAGGTTTAAGATCATTTCCCTTTACAGTCAGATTGTAAAGTTCTTCTTCCATTTTTCTGATTTCAGTTCGGGGACAGTACTTGTTCGTCAGAAGCCTTTTTAACTCAGTCCAGGTGATTCGATTGGCTTGCTCTACTCCCATAGGCTGGGCATATGCATTCCACCAGGACAAGGCATCATCAGTTAGAGTACCAATAGCAAATGTTACTTTGTTTTCTTCAGCACATCTGCTATGAGAGAATACTGATTCGGTTCATTCAAACCAGCAGATAATCTAACTCTCCTTCTGTAACCATTAAATATGAAAGAATGACAGCTGATGCAACTCTTTAAAGTTTTACTGATTTACTACAGGAGTTCCAGTAGGACCAGGTGTTCCTGCGTGGATACTAGCACTTGCCATTGTTTGCAACTTGTTGCTGCTAGGCCGCTTGAAACTGTTCCGCAACTAGTTTGTCTAATGGCACCATGAGCAATGGCCGGTGCTTCAATGTTGATGTTCCTTATAGTGAGGCATTCTTTGTACTATACATAGTCAAAATTTGACAAGTGTTTTTGTTTATATTAGAATTTATACCACACATATCCTGTGTAGAACCTAGCCACAAAGAGTCAGAATTTCTTTGATTGTTTCTACATCATGCTCTAACTTGTCTTTCAAGAGCTTTCACTATCTCCAAAGGCGTAAGGTAGTGAAGAGGTAGAAGAAGATGAATCGCCCTTGTTCTTGGGTGACAAAAATTCTTGAGGATTAGGTATTGAAGATGGAGGTATAATAGTTAGAGGCGGGATAGATGATTTTTCAGTATAAAAGGCTTGCAAAGCTTTCATGTAGGGATCATCAAGAAATAATGAAAAAGAGTTGGGAGCTAGAGGTACTATTCCCAAATTGTTCGAAAGCTAGAGTAAGTTTTTCTCGATGAAGTCGAGGATAAATCCGAGAATCCGAGGAAGATAGTTGGGAAGTTTAGGAAAAGGGGCCATCCCTCAATATTGGAAGAGGATGGCCGGAGAAACATCGTTCTGTTTAACAACCCAGCGGTAAATAACATAAGTTATTTATTTAGTAATATAATAGATATGTAATCTTTAAATAACCTTTCGGAAGATAAAGCGTCACGAGACTATCTTGATGGAAAAAAGAAAAGTAGTTAAGTTAATGTTTCAACCCTTGTTCTCTATAACGTGGCTCAGAAACCAAATCTTGTAACACCCCATTTTTACATATAGGCAGCTAATCTATCTGGGTATACTCAAGGTACAATCCCATAATCATAGAAAACGAATCAAAAAGAGTCGTTTTTGAAAATTAAGTTATCATTTATTATTTCATCAGAGTTTTTACAAACGAAAGGTCCCAAAATCTAAAACACAAAGTTTGAATGATAACAGTTTTTTCGCATCAACAAGTCCCGCCACTCCCGTGCATAATTGCTTTAATTACCTGAGAAAAAACATGCTAAAAAGTACCAACATAAAGGTTGAGTGATATTCATAGGTTTAAGTTAAATAATTTGAATGCAAATTCGATATTTGGTTTACGATGGTTATACACCTTATAAACCCAGTATTATTACATTAGCTCATGAATCTAAGCCTTGGGATAGTATTTGCTACGTAATAACCCTAACTGGTGCCTTTCCAAAACACCCGCAGAGTATTTCTAATGGTGGTTCAATTGGTTGTACCGTATATCTGGGTACACCAACGGGAGGCCAATCCCCAAATGAACTATTCACAACATTCGAGCTTCATCCGAAGAGTAAGGCAAAATAGTTACTTAGGCAATAATAAATCAGGACAGCATACAAAAATAATTGCATTCATGGTTTAAGCATGTATCCCCCTCGCGGGTTTATAAAACATTTGAAATATTGAAATGCGAGGCTATGAACTCACCTTAACAGTATAGGGAAATCTGAGCAAAGGTATATGGGATGAAAGTAACGGCTTCATCACATGCAACATGGGGTAATATGTCAAGTCTTAATTTGATTGAATATGTTTTACATTATAATGAATATCATCTTTGATTGAAATTATTATGGAGTATTGTATCACCGTTTAGGCTATCATAATTCAGAGGTCATTCAGTAAACGTTTGAGGAGCTAGGGCGGCACTTTAATCGTTAACAAACGCACTCCAGTCAGGAACGTAATACCAAGATGAAACCCCTTAATATGAAGCTCCCTAGTATTGTGATACGATATAGATTCGAGACATGATTTTTAAAAGCATATCGATGATGAATTATATAATAGTTATAACATAATTGGTTTTAAGCGTTTTGATCAATATCTGGAAATTGATAGCAGACAACGTAATTTAAGTTAGGTCTTATATTGTATTGTACTTTTTTGTATACTTTCAAATGTTACATTTTAGACCCAGTTAAGATGAAAAATGGCACAAAATATACCTTTGGAAGGTTTGCATTTTAAGTGTTTTGTCCTTCTAGTTTAAAAGATGTACAAAGTAAACCTTGCACTTTGAAAAGTGACATAATAGACCCTTATAGTTATAACTTTGATAAAATGACATTTTTAGTCCTTTTAGTTACTAAGTTCCAGAAACTTAAGATATATTCCACTTTTGATAAAATACGAATAGTTTTTTTATAGTCCAAAATCCATAATAAGTTATTTTCAAATATTGATAAAGTCAATTTACAGGTTATAGCTTATTTATATTAAGTAAAATATGAAGATTTTGACATAACAAAAGATTCAAATATCGATTCGTTATATAGAATCGAAAGGGTAAAATTAGGGTTTCAAAATTGAAAAACGCGCGGGTTTTAAGCTCAAATTCTTTCAAAACTTAATAAAGTACTTATTATAATGTTAGATAAGCTTATTAGAATAGATTATAACAATAGTTTACAAGTTTAGCTTATAGATTAAGTAAAAACATGAAATTAGGGTTTCATGAGCTCGGTTTGGATCAAAAAGGTAAAACACATATGTTTTTGAGTTCAAAGCTTTTAACAAGAGTTTAAGCATGATCATATGAACATTATAAGGGTATGAAAATAGATTGTAAGCTTATGGAACCTGGTTTTGAGCTTATAGCTTGGAAACGGGTAGAAATCGGGACTTTTAGCTTCGTACGCCTATAATAACGACTCCGGGGTTATAAAGAAGAAGTGGGGGATGAGTTAGAATGAAGGGTTATAAGCCCTATTTATAGTCAAATAGTACCTTGGTGGCCAAGGAGAATTAGAGCTCAAGGTTAGGACATATGTACCAGCTAGAGGATAATGTGTGAAGGTTACATGATGAGTTTCTAAGGCTAGAGACAAGATTGAAGTGTTGTTTGAGTCCTTGTGGTGCCGCGGGTAAGAAAGAAGAAAAGAGAGGCCTTGTGGCCAACTTGGTGGCTAAGGAATAAAAGGAGGTGCTTGTAAGCTGGTTAGGGGTGAGTGTGCTTAGTCATTGAGGTGCTTTTTTGCAATATGGAACTTTAAAATGGGTCAAAATGAGAAAAAGGTATATGCGGGTTCAATTAGGGCTCATTAGGGTTTTTAACTTGCATTTCGTGTATACTTGTTTAATAATGATGGATTAATGATTACAAGACTTGTATTAAGAGTTATTAACAAGATTTGATAGGTGGTTTGGGTTTAAAATAGGCGAAAATGAGTAAACGGGTCGTGTTTTACAATTAGGGTTCGATTAGGGTTTTCTTAGTTCAATTCTCGTCCATTGTTGTTATAATGATGAAATGATGATGGAATGTGATTTGTAATGTTGTAATTTATGTTATTACAACTTATTTGAGTATTGGTTTAGGTTTACAATGGATAAAAACAAAGAAACGGGTCATGGTTTAGAAAATAGCTCAGGTTAGGGTTTCTTAGTTTGATTTCTTGTACTTTCATGAAATGAGAAGGAATATGGAATGTAAATGAAGTGCATGACTTGCTTGTAACTTGTACTTTATTAGTTTGTACAAATTTCTTAGGAAAACAGAGGTAAAACGGCTATTCTGAATATCGTGCATTAATGACTTGTACATTGTGCTTTAAAGGACTTATACCTTATTTTTGGAGGGAAAGTATATTCAAATATGATGTTATATTACTTGTACTTGTGCTTTAGTAGCTTGTGCATTCACTTTAGATATTAACTTGACATGTTATGATGTTTGCTTGACATATATGTAGATAGGATAGCCATAGGTAGGTTGTGTGAGCTCGTTAACTTTAGTTATGCAAGTTGCGTTGCATATTGAGATATTGGTAAGGTAAGTAATGTAATAAAGCGAAAAATTTCCCTGAAAAAGGTGGTTCATATATAATAGATGGATAGTACATTGCATCTAACTTAATAGATGAATATTTACATTGATGAAAATTTGCGGATTGTTATAGTCCCCCATCCTTACAGAAATCTCATCTCGAGATTTAATTGGATTTTGAAGTGACGTTTGAAAACAGATGAGGATATTTGTCACGAATTTCATCTACACGTTCCCATGTAAATTCTGGTCCTCTTTTAAAGTTTCATCGCACTTTGACTATAGGAATACGACTTCGTTTTAGTTGCTTGATTTCACGATCCATAATTTCCACTGGTTCTTCTACAAAGTTGAGTTTGTCGTTGAGTTGAAGTTCTTTCATTGGAATGATGAGAGATTCATCGGATAAGCATTTCTTGAGATTAGAAATGTGGAAAGTATTGTGGATATTACTAAGCTCTCCAGGAAGCTCTTGTTTGTATGTCACTGGGCCAATCCGTTCAAGGATTTTGAATGGTCCTATGTATCAGGGATTAAGCTTTTGTCGTTTTCCAAATCGAAAGATACCTTTACGAGGTGATACTTTTAACATAACACGATCGCCAATTTGAAATTCTAAAGGCTTTTGCCTTACATTGGCGTAACTTCTTTGTCGATCTCTTGCAGCTTGCAAGCGTTGACGAATTTGCACGATCTTTTTAGTAGTTTCATGAATTATTCTGGTCCCGTGAGTTAAACATCTCCAACTTCGGCCCAGCAAACAGGTGATCTGCACTTTCGTCCATAGAGAAAATACTACTGTATAGATAGTGTCTCTAGATTTTAAGAGCAAATACTACTGCTCCTAATTCAAGATCATGAGTGGTATAGTTTTCTTTGTGAGGTTTGAGTTGTCGAGATGCATATGCAATGACTTTTTCTCTTTGCATTAATACAGCTCCTAAACCTTGAAGAGATGCATCACAATAAACGACGAAGTCACCGTTTCCTTTTGGTAATACTAAGATTGGTGCTTCACAGAGTTTTTGTTTAAGGAGTTGGAATGCCGATTCTTGTTCTTCGTCCCAAACATAATTCTTGTTTTTCTGAGTTAATTTAGTCAAAGGCTTTGCAATTTTTGAAAAACCTTCGATAAATCTTCGGTAATAGCCGACGAGTCCTAAGAATCAACGGCATCTCTGTGGTGGAGTGGGAGATGTTCAGTTATTAATAGCTTCAATCTGGCAGATCATACTCAAAGTCCTGGACTATCAATGAGATATCAAGAAATTGCACGATTACGAATCCAGATAAAATCGTAATTATTGAGACTTGGCATTCAATTATCTCTTTTCGGTAGTATTTCCAAGGTATTATTCTCAGATGATTTGCGTCTTCTTCTTTGTTAAGAGAGTAGATAAGAATATCATCGATAAATACTATTATGAATTTATCCAAATATGGTTTACACACACGGTTCATGAGATCCATGAACACAGCAGGTGCATTTGTTAAACCAAATGGCATGGCTTGAAATTCATAGTGTCTGTATCTTGTTCTAAAAGCAGTCTTAGGAATATCTTCGTCTCTTACTCTTATTTGATGATAGCCTGATTTTAAGTCGATATTTGTGTAAAGCTTGAACCTTGAAAGTTGATCGATTATGTCCTATCGTTCATGGGTTATGGGTAATCGATGACACATTCTAAAAGACTCCGTATATTTCTTTTTACACAATTAAGACAAGATCTCCCCAAGGCGATGTTTTGGTCTGTAATAAACACCCTCGGTTGCTAGTTCTTAAAGTTGGTTAGATAACTCCTGCATTTCTGAAGGATCCAATCTATAAGGTGTTCAGGCTACAGGCGCTGCTCCGAGGATTAAGTCGATTTGGAACTCTACTTGGCGAACGGGAAGAAGACCAGGTAGATCTTCAGGAAAAACATCTGAAAATTCTTTGATTACGGGGATATCTTCTAGTCTTTTCTCGTCTGATTTCTTTTCCATTACTTGAATCATGAAAACTTACACAACCATCGGGATATATACCTTTCGGTTTTTATAAGGATATGGATTTTGTCTAGTGTTTACTTTGATCACCTCGAATGATTAGGTTTCCACCGTTGATAGGAATGTAGAACGACTTTCTCGTCAAGCGAATTTTGCATGAAATTTTATCAACCAGTCCAACCATGACAAGTCGAAACCTACCAAGTTTAATTGGGTCATGAGATCGATTTAGTAAGGTTTAATTTAATAAGTTAGCAGGGCAGCCTTATGATAACAGTGTTTGTGCTTATAAGTTTTCATCAGCATTCGATATCATAAAAGGTACTCTATTGTAATAGACGGAATATTTAGCTAGATGGCAAGATATATGGATATAAGCTTCTATCAGGCTCCAGAGTTCATAACTATACTTTGGCTAATATGCTGATTAGAA
The DNA here is from genome assembly GCA_026074375.1 of Tanacetum coccineum. Lineage (NCBI taxonomy): Eukaryota > Viridiplantae > Streptophyta > Magnoliopsida > Asterales > Asteraceae > Tanacetum > Tanacetum coccineum. The sequence continues at coordinate 11,025 of BQNB010059074.1, read as the reverse complement.
GATACGCTACCCGTAACCACGTTTCGGGTCTTCGATGAGCATTTTTATACTCTTTGCATGTAGGCTTCTTCCTGGCATTGATGTTGTCTTTCGCATGATTTGTATAATGACCCTTTTTTTTCCACAGGATGGCATACACTTATTCACTGGTAGTTGATTACTTCTCAGTGGCTGGCTTCGTGTTTCGGCAGTTTTTGGTCTAATGGCTTAACCTTGTTGCAAATATTAAAGTTACCAGTACAAGGGTCTGATGTGATAAAGGATTGCGCTTGCATAATGGGAAGGTCCTCTGCATACCTATTGGTTCAGATGGAGTAAACAGGCATAAGCTTTAACAGCTTCTTGCCTTCGGTTTTGTTGTAGTTGGTGATTGTTGTAGCGATTGTTGGTGTTGGTGTTACGGTAGTTGTTGTTGCTGCGGAAGTTGTTGTTGTTGTTGAAAGTTCTTCTGTCGTCAAACTTTCGTTTGTTGTCACTTGATACTTGCACTGGAGTATGCTTGGTTACTTGATCCATTAACCTTTGGGCTATGTTAATGGCTTCCTCCAAAGTTTGAGATTAGTAACATTTCCTTTAATGCTTCGAGGTAGTCCCCCGATGAAAGCTTCCAAGAGTTTCTCGGTGTTTGGCACCATGTTCGGGCATAGGATTGTTAATTCTTGGAATCTTCTAACATAAGGTTTAAGATCATTTCCCTTTACAGTCAGATTGTAAAGTTCTTCTTCCATTTTTCTGATTTCAGTTCGGGGACAGTACTTGTTCGTCAGAAGCCTTCCAGGTGATTCGTTGGCTTTGTTACTTCCATAGGCTGTGCTTATGCATTCCACAGGATGAGCCTGTCATTTAGAGATACCAGTAGGCAAATGTTACTTGTTTCATTTGCAGCACATCGCTACGAGAGAATTCTAATTCGGTTCTGTTCAAACCAGCGGATAAGGCTCAATGCTCCTTTCTGTACCATAAATGTATAGAAGCGTTGACCAGCTGATTGAATCTTTATAGTTTCCTGTTTTTTACTAAGGAGTTCCAAGTACGGACCGGGGTTCCTGTCTGGTTTTTTAGCTTTTTTTTAGATTACTAGCACTTGCCATTGTTGCAACTTGTGCTTTTAGAGCCGCAGTGACACTGTTAGCAACTAGTTTTCTAATGGCATCTTGAGTCATGGTCGGTGCTTCAGATGTTGATGTCCTTTTGGGCGGCTTCTTAGTATTTACATAGTCAAGATTTGGACAAGTGTTTTTATTTATAACCACACATATCCTGTGTGAACCTTGCCACAGGATGATTCAGGAATTTCTTTGATTTGTTATTTCATGACGCTTATACTTGTATTTCAGAGTTCGCCTATCTCAAAAGGCTTGAGGTAGGGCATGAGGTAGAATGAAGTTGCTCGGCCTTGTTTCTTGGGTGACAAAAATTCTTGAGGATTTGGTATTAAAGATGGAGGTATGATAGTTGGAGGCGGGATATGTGATTTTTCAGTATAAAAGGCTTGAAAAGCTTTCATGTAGGGATCATCATGAAATAATGAAAGTGTTGGTGAAGCTAGAGGAAAACTATTCCAAATGAGTGGAGAGCTAGAGTAAGTTTCTTCCCGATGAAGTCGGGTTATAATCCAGGAATCGGACGGAAGATAGTTTGGAAGTTTGAGGAAAAAGGCATCTCCATATTGGAAGTAGGTAATGGTCGAGAGGAAGACATCATTCTGTTTTCACAAACCCAGCGGTAAAACAACATAAGTTATTTATTTAGTAATATAATACGTTAAGTATTCTTTACAACCCATTTCGGAAGATATAGCGGCACGGAGGACTTTCTTGGATGGAAAAAAAATGTAGTTATAGTTAAGGTTTCAACCTTGTTCTCTATAACGTGGGTCTGATACCAAATCGGTAACACCCCCATTTTTACATATAGCAGCGAAAGCTAACCTGGGGTATTACTTCAGTACACTATCACTAATCATAGAAAACGAATCAAAAAGAGTCGTTTTTAAAAATTAAGTTATCATTCATCTATTTCATCAGGCGATTTTAACCCTAAACCCATAAACCTTAAACCTTAAACCCTAAACCCTAAACCCTAAACATATGTTTGTTAGAATTTAGGGCATCTGTTTGTTATAGTTAGGGCATCTGTTTGTTATCTGAAGGAACCTAAACTCTAAACCCTAAAATATGTGTTACGGTATCTCTTAGTTTGATAAGAGCACCATGTTAAGTTAGGGCATCTGCTTGTTTTCTTTAGTGCATCCAAAATATATGTTACGGCATCTCTTAGTGTGATAAGAGCATTATGTTAAGTTAGGGCATCTGTTTGTTTTGTTTAGTGCATCCATTTGTATAAACATTAGGGCATCATTGTGTTTGTTTATGGCATCTATTTGTATGTTTAGGATAACGTGTAATCATAATCTGTTATCGATTATTGTTATGATAAGGGCATCTGCTAGTATGATTAGGGCATCACATGAATTGTTACAACATTTGTATGAATAATTAGTTCATCCAAAAGATCTGTTACGACATCTCTTAGTATGATAATAATATTATGTTAAGTTATGGCATTTGTTTGTTTTGTTTAGTGCATCCATTTGTATGAATATTACGGCATCATTATGTATGTTGCATCCAAAATATGTGTTAAGGAATCTGTTTGTATGATAAGATCATCATGTTAAGATAGGGCATCTGTTTGTTTTGGTTAGTGCATACATTAGTATGAAGATTAGGCCATCATTGTGTACGTTTAAGGCATTTATTTGTATGTTTAGGGTAATATGTAATCAGAATCAATTATCAATTATTGTTATGATAAGGGCATCTGTTAGTGTGATTAGGGCATCACACGAATTGTTACAACGTTTGTTTGTATAATTAGTGCATCCAAAATATGTGTTACGACATCTCTTAGTATGATAAGAGCATCATGTTAAGTTAGAGCATCTGTTTGTTTTATTTAGTGCATCTATTTGTATGAACATTAGGGCATCATTGTGTATGTTTAGGCATCTATTTGTATGTTTAGGGTAACGTGTAATGATAATCAGTTATCGATTATTGGTATGATAAAGGCATCTGTTAATATGATTAGGGCATCACACGAATTGTCACAACGTTTGTTCGTATAATTAATGCAACCAAAATATGTGTTACTGCATCTCTTAATATAATAAATACAACATTTGTTTATTTTCAAACGGATGCTCTAAAGTACCTCAAACAGATGCATTAAAATGCATTTTTATCGAAAAAAAAAGTTTGTGAAAAGAAATTTTCAGAAATTTTTAAAAAAAAAAACATTTCGGAATTTTTTAAAAAAATTTTCCGAAATATTTGTTTTTAAAATTTTCGGATTTTTCTTTTAAATTTCAAAAAACTTTTTTTTTCAAATTTTCAAATTTTCGATTTGAAAAATATCAATTTTTTTTTTAATTTTCGAATATTTTGAACTTTTTTTCAATTTTTTAAATTTTTTTCAAATTTTCGAACTTTTTTTCCAAATTGTCGATTTGAAAAATATCGATTTTTTTCAAATTTTCAAATTTTTTTTCTAATTTTTGATTTTTTTTTTCATATTTTCAAAAAAAATTTCTTGTTTTTGGACTTTTTTTTAAATTTTCATAAAAAATATCAATTTTTTTTCAAATTTTTGTATTTTTTTCCGTATTTCCGAACTATTGTTCAAATTTTCACTTTATTCGAATATCAAATTAATTGATTTTTCAAATTTTTTGAACTTTTTTCAAATTTTCGAATTGAAAAATATCGATTTTTTTTAATTTTTGAACTTTTTACCAATTTTTGATTTTTTCATATTTTCGAACTTTTTTTTCATGTTTTTGAACATTTTCAAATTTTCAAAAAAATATCGATTTGTTTTTCAAATTTTCGAACTTTTTTTTCAAGTTTTCGAATATTTGGTTTTGTTTTTTATATTTTTGAACTTTTTTTCCAAATTTCCAATATTTTTTTGAAACTTTCCAACTTTTTTTAAGTTTCAAAAATATTAATTTTTAAAATTTTCTAAATTATTTTTTTTCTAATTTTTGAACTTTTTTCCAAATTTTTGAACTTTTTTTCCAATTCTTGATTTTTTTTTCATATTTCCAAACTTTTTTTCATGTTTTAAAAAAATATCGATGTTTTTTTCAAAATTTTGAACTTTCTTTCAAATTTACGTACTTTTTTCCTAATTTCTGAACTTTTTTTCAAATTTTCCAACATTTTTTCGAATTTTCTAAAATATCGATTTTTCAAAAAAAAAGATTTTCAAAGTCATTGAGGTGCTTTTTTTGTAATATGGAACTTTAAAATGGGTCAAAATGAGAAAAAGGTGTATGCGGGTTCAATTAGGGCTCATTATGGTTTTAAGCTTGCATTTCATGTATACTTGTTTAATAACAATGGATTAATGATTACAAGACTTGTATTAAGTGTTATTAACAAGATTTGATAGGTGGTTTGGGTTTAAAATAGGCGAAAATGAGTAAACGATTCATGTTTTGCAATTAGGGTTCGATTAGGGGTTTCTTAGTTCAATTCTCGTCCATTGTTGTTATAATGATGAAATGATGATGGAATGTGATTTGTAATGTTGTAATTTATGTTATTACAACTTATTTGAGAATTGGTTTAGGTTTACAATGGATAAAAACAAAGAAACGGGTCATGGTTTAGAAAATAGCTTGGGTTAGGGTTTCTTAGTTTGATTTCTTGTACTTTCATGAAATGAGAAGGAATATGGAATGTAAATGAAGTGCATGACTTGCTTGTAACTTGTACTTTATTAGTTTGTACAAATTTCTTAGGAAAACAGAGGTAAAATGGCTATTCTGAATATCGTGCATTAATGACTTGTACATTGTGCTTTAAAGGACTTGTACCTTATTTTTGGAGGGAAAATATATTCAAATAAGATGTTATATTACTTGTACTTGTGCTTTAGTAGCTTGTGCATTCACTTTAGATATTAACTTGACATGTTATGATGTTTGCTTGACATATATGTAGATAGGATAGCCATAGGTAGGTTGCGTGAGCTCGTTAACTTTAGTTATGCAAGTTGCGTTGCATATTGAGATATTGGTAAGGTAAGTAATGTAATAAAGCAAAAAATTTCCCTGAAAAAGGTGGTTCATATATTATAGATAGATAGTACATTGCATCTAACTTAATAGATGAATATTTACATTGATGAAAATTTGCAGATTGTTATATGCTATAGCTTTAGCCCAAAAGAATAAAGGAAGTTTAAAAGCCGAAAGCATCGTTTAAGCAGCCTAAACCAGAGTATGGTTTTGTCTTTCGACAACGCCGTTCTGTTTAGGTGTTCGAGGAGTGGAAGTTTGATGTTCAATGCTTTCTTCTTTGAAATAAGTATGGAGTGTCTTGTTTAAGAACTTTGTACCTCTATCAGTTCGAACAGTAATAACTTAAGCTTAAAGACTGCGTTGAATCATCTTGAGAAAGTCTTTAAGTACTTCTGGTGTTTCATCCTTGGTTCTTAGAAAGAGAGTCCAAGTGTATCGAGAATAGTCGTCAACGATCACCATAATGTATTTCTTTCCATTTATGCTTTCAATCCGTATTGGACCACATAAGTCCATATGAATCAAATTTAACCGTCATTTGGAACTTGGAACAATTTTTGTCTTGAAAGTACTTCATTTTGCTTTACTCAATTCACAAGATGAACACAGTTGATCTTTGACATATTTCAACTTTGGTAAGCTGTTCACAATATCCTTCTTTGAAAGTAAGTTGATGGTGTCGAAATTGAGATGAGAAAGTCTTCGATGCCATAACCATGCTTGAGTTGGTGAAGCTTTAGCCATGAAATAGATTGGAGTTGGTGTAGATGTTTCTTGAAGAGAAATTGTAGAGATCAGATCCACGATTACCAATAAGTAAATCGTTTCCCTGAAGATCTCTCACAAACCAAGTAGATTTCCGGAATGCAACCTCCAAATCCACATCACAAAATTGACCAACCGAGAAGAGATTGTGATTGAGGCCTTCGACGTAATGAACCCTTTTGATCGTAATATTTCCTTAAACTAAATCCCTGTAACCAAGAGTTGGTGCAAATTGATCATTGCCGAATCGAACCGTACCCAGATATTTTTCAACACAATTGCACAACAACTTGAGATTGCCCGTCATATGCTTTGTGCATCCAGAGTCAACAATAAATAGGATGAGTTGCACAATCTGCAAGATAATTAGAGGACGATGGAACATTTGACAAATTGGATCCTAAAGTATTTGTGAGTTTCAAGACATTAGTTATCCTAGATGCATTATCTATGGTTGGACTAATACTTGTGTTCACATCTTCTTTCCTAACTTTAGGAACCCATTTCATTTTTGTCTTAGGAACCCATATATATCCTGATGGACGTTTTTTTCTATCCACCATTTCCATGCTTTGTTGGTTTTCTCATAAAGCATCCTATAGTAACTCTTGGAGTTCTGGATAGTAGAGTCTGATGCAACTGTTTTCTTAGGGGGTGTTGCAACAGATTGGTTCGCTCTTCTTATAGATTTTCTAGGTCTAATGGGCATTGCTTGAGGCTTCTTAGATTTAGCATTCACGTCATTTAAAAATTTAGAAACACAAGCATCATGATTCGAATTAAACACACATTGTCCACAAGTAACACAAACAACATTAATATTCGAAGTTCTAGATTTTAAAATGTCATTACACGCAGTTATAGACTTTGTTTTATTAGAAATACTAGAAATCCTATGGTGGTCTTCTACTTTAGTCTTCTTAAACTTCACTTGACTATTGTTTTGCACGACCTTATCTTTTATTTGAGTTCTCTTAAACTGTGGCCTGCTAACACTAGTTCTGTGAATTACTCCTGTAGAGGTATATACGTGAGGATTAGTATTCCTAGAAGTCTGAGGAAACTGTGGTGCTCTAGTTTGTGTTGTCCTAGTGTCAATTTGATACATTCCTGGTTTAATCACATTCGTGTTTCTTACAGATTTCCTTGCTGTTGGAGGTAAAATATGTGTAGTGACTGGTTTTGATAAACCCTCTGACACATTAGTTTTGGTAACCGACTTTGTCTTTTTGAAACTTTTCCTCTCAAGAGAGTCTGAAAAAGAAGTCGGTTTTCCTAAAACTGATGGTTTTGGAATCCTAAGAGCATTTGGTTGTCGAACAACAGATGGTTTATCAAACTTAGTTTCTACATATTTTCCTTTACACTTCTCAATGAGTTTCTTTAACTCACTTATTACAATGTTCTTGTCTTATAGTTAAGCTTTCAAATCTTGTATTTCAAAGTATTGTTCACGTTCTTTTATAAATACAGTTGATCCGTTTTGTTTGCAAACTGTGTCATTTTTCATTATATGCATCTAAATAAGATAAATAATGCAAATAAGAACACATAACATCCTTTGAGACAAACTCTTGGAGAAGTAGATCATATATGTTTGAAAATCAGCTTTGTTAGATTCAAGTTCATCAATCTCTTTCTCAAGAGATTGAACATACTCTAAGTCTGCAGATATCTCATTTTTAAGTTCACTTACAAATTTGAAACTATCATTTTGTGTCTTTAGGGAAAGAGGCATCAAACAAGTTTTCAAAAGTTAGGTCATATCTTCAGTAGTTGGTGCACGAAATGCATCATGTGTATGTCTTTCCCAAGTTAAATTAACAATTTGTTTGAAATGATTTATGTTATTAGTCATGACATTATAAGCTTGTCTACTCTTTCTTATTGACTTTCCTATAGGTAGAAAACCGATGTTTTTAACAATGTTATGTTTTGTTTTTACAAAAGATTTTCTCCATATTTTCTTTCGAACTTCATTGGCGTGTGCCAACTGATCAAGATATTCTCGTGATGGTGGTTTAAAAATTTCATAAAGACTGTTTTGTTTTGTGTAGTCGTATGGTTTCACCAAGTCTTTATTCAATTTTAATCTACTCTCTTGTTCAAGAGTCAAAGTCTCTTCCCTATCAGGGTCAAATATGTTTGCAAGATCAGATGTGTCATATGGGATCTCATACAAACATGGCTTTTCAGATTGAGCTTTCTTGAGGTACGTAGGATTTGCAAAAGTTGGTCTTCCATTATATGTTGAACCTTTTGGGGCTAACATATGAATGGTTTGAATTGATTGATTTCGTTTATAAAAAATTTCATTTAAAAAATTTAATTGCTTTTCAATCGCAATCAAATTGTTAATATCGTTTCCTTCCTTAAGTTTCAAATCCTTTATTACTGTGTTTTTCTATTTAAGAAGACCTTCATACCGTGACTTTGTTAAAAGACTCTATTTGACTAACTCATCATTTTTCTCTTTGACTACAGAAAGTTCATATGCTTTAATTTTCAAACCTTCTTTTATGTCATGTTCTTTTTGAGCTAATAGTCTTAGAGTTTCTTTTAATAGCTCAATCTCTTTGTTCTGAAGTGCAATTATGCATCTATCTCAAGTTCTATTAGACTCCTTAAGACTAGATTTGCACTTTTCAAGTGCAGATTTACACTCTTGTAATTCATGAGAAAGTGATGTGTTTAATTTCTTTAATTGATTTTGAATCTTTTTGTTTTCATCAGTATCAAGTTTTAAATTTGCAATTAAATTAGCAAGCACAACACGCTCATCATCACATTCTTTAGCATTTTAGCCAGCCTGATTGTCATTATCACATATATCCGATGAATCAGAAATGACATTACTATCAACCTTTTCAACTAGACATGTGCTATTAATGGAAACAGGTTGCTCAGAATGCTGTCTTTCATTGGCAAACACATTATAGTCATCGTTAGAATGTACCTTTTCCAATGGCTCAGTATCAAAGGATGGTCCTGAATCAGTAGTGTGAACCTCTTAGATCTTTGCCATGTACATGTAATGTGCTTCCAATTCTTATTCATCAAATTCTTTATCTGTGTCCTCTAGCCAATCAACTTGCTCTGCTTGTAATGGAACACCTTTCTCAGCTTGTTTGCACATCAACATCTTTTCCTTGTGATAAGTGTAATCTTTTGCCCTTTTTGGTTTCCTGCACTCCTTAGCAAAATACCTAAATTCCTTGCAATTGAAACACTGTATCCTCGTCTGCTGCACTACCTGACTGCCTACAGTCTCCCTAGCCCCAGCAACAGTCATTGTCCTCTGATTCCCAAACTGCCTAGTCTGATTGTCATTCTTGTACCTTGGAGAAGTATCCACATTCTTGTTTTTGGTGTTTGAGGAAGTTCTGAGTTTGTTTTTGGTAGGTTTGTAGATCTTTTTGAAGTATTTTGCAATGAGTGCCAAGTTCTTATGCATATCCTTATCTCTCTGAGCTTGTTCTGGATCACTGTCTTCTTCATAAGCTGACTCAGATGGAGGTATGATTGGTTTGGCTATCTCTTTGCCTTTGTATCTGGTAGTTGCATAAGATCTGGTGGAAGATGAATGTTTTGATGGTGGTGCATATGATTTGTGAGATTTTGGTGCTTGATAATAAGTATCTGGATATTGTTGAGCAACAACAACAAGTGCTAGTAGATTTGCATTCTTCGTGATCTTCTCAGCACGGATTTCATTAACTTCATTTTGGTACTATTTCAGAAAGTCAAAGATCTTGTGATATGATTCTTTGTCCAAGTCAACGGTTTGCTTGATAACAGTCACTAATTGAAGAATACTAGTAATCTTTGATATTATACAAGAACTAAAGAAAGAAGTGGGTTGGAAAGTTTCTAGAGAGAGAAAGTAACATAGAATGGAAGATAATAATAATATGTGTGAAATGAGAAATGAAACAACCAACCACCCTCTCCAAGGCATGGAGAGGGTATATATGCTACAAAACATGGTCGGCCATGGGCCTTAATGGGCTTTCCATGGGCCTTGGGCCAGACTAGCTTACTAGACTAATCATATAACAAACTACGGGCTAAGACTATTACAACTTGGAAGTGACCGATACTTTTCTTGTTTCCAACAATCTCCCCCTAATGGAGGTCACTCCATTTTACATAATTTAAACCTAGCATACTATGCTATATCTCTTAGTCTTTAACTCGTAATCTTGACTTTCTCTTATGAATATGTTGTAGTAATCTTTGACTTTAGGCTCGAGCTTGTTCTTTTATCTTTACTTGTAAGTAGAGATGTGATCTTGAGTACTGTGAGATCATCAACCAAGCATAATCTCGTATCACCATCTTGTTACTTTTTCATCTTGTGATCTTGTGACTTTTGTACCGACATGCTCATACCATTCTTGATTTGTTGACTTGGAAAGCTTTAATGTTGCATCTTTCTTGAAATTCTTTAACTTTAACACTTTGTCACTTCAAGAAAGACGTTCGGTATCAGAGTGACAGAAACTTCTTTGAAATTCTTTGAATTTAATACTTTGTCACTTCAAGAAAGACGTACGGTATCAGAGTAGCGGAAGTCTTCAAACATGTACTTGAGCTTTCATGATGTCTTTATGTTTTGTCGGTCGGGTATGAGCATGTGGTTATGAATCTTGTAAGCCAGCTGGAATCAGGTACCTTCACCACCATCTTTAAGTATCCTGCATTAAAACAGTTAGCAATAAAGAGGGGGGACGAATATGGCTTTGTCATTCACCCATGTTTGGTTGGAGTAACCTTTGAATCCGTGAGGATCGACCTGTGATCAGGTAGATTCAATTTAAGAAGAATCTCCTTGACAGGATTTCCAGCTGAAGTATAGAATCTTTCTAATACATTTGCATTAGATTCATCAAACTCAACATGTTCTCATTATCGGAACGTCTCAAAGCAGACAGCACGATAAGAGTGAACCAGTGAGTTACTATCTCACCGATTGAAATAGAAAAATTGATTTGAAAATCAATCAATGTGTCACTTGCTAAAGTGGTTTTGTGACACATCGAGAGTGTTAGGAATTATTGTAAACAGACTTTAAGTCTGGTAGTTATAGAATTAAGTTTGGTAGACATAGTTAAGTCTGCCAGTACTAAGTTAAGTCTGGCAGTACTATAGTTAGTACTGGCCTTGTC
>BQNB010059073.1:0-37485 GCA_026074375.1 Tanacetum coccineum | reverse complement strand
CGACCCTTGTCTTCGTTAATTAATCTTTGCACCAAGGCTTCGATTTCAGAGTCGGTATGGGGAAGCGAACAGGCCATTCGAAATATTTTTACCATGTAGTAGGATTTAAGTTTGGACATTTGAGAGAAATGATGTGGTATTTATAAGACAAAAAGGGGGAAGGGAAATAATTTAAAATTTTGTTATTTACTTCAACGGATATATTCCCAACATTTTGTCGTATTGGCTCGTTTCGATGACGAGATATTCACCTAGGAATACGGGAGGGTCAATTCAAGTTGAAATGTCCACATCCCTCCACCCCAAACGGCACTCCCTGTGATAGAAAATTGCCTAACACATTGTACGAGGATTAAAACAAATTTCTACACCCTTGTATCAACACAACACCAGAAGGTCACACACATCATGGACCGTGAGGTCAAGCAACTCAAGCGAAGCTGTATACCTATCGTTAAAAGACCGTTGGAATGTACGTAGAGGTCCAGAATACACGCGGAAATGTGAAGACCGGTTCAAGAACAAATACCCTCACTTGTTCGCAAATCCACGATCTCCTATAACGCCATGATTTCGGGACGAAATCTTCTAACCTGGGGAGACTGTGACACACCGTAAAAATTTAGATTTTTCTTTTACCTTAAGTAAAGCTATGTACCGCGATGTTTGTAAAATTTACCGTTAATCTCAAAAAGAGAGTTATCCTATGAGCAACGTGCATTACTTTGTGCTATAGGAAGCCTAAATAGCACGCAAATATTTCTATATCTGCTTTTATGTCTAAAAAGATATTTTAGAACTCGTAGCGGTAAAAACCATATCTATTTTACATTTGTAAAACGAAGTCATCTATTTATATTATTTTCATGAAACCATCTATACTCAAATGAATACCCGTGACCAAATTCAAAAGAAAATAATACAAGTAAGAACATCATCATGTAGATGCCTTACATGACTACCCCACCTATTATTCTTCTTTCATTTCAAAATCTTTCACATGCTATTTCACGACTCACCACCTGCTACAAATTTTAAAAAGGGGATAAGAATAGTGCACATTCTCAAATAGTAATAGGAAAGAGTTAATTATGGCTAATAGTATTAGAAAACAACACTATTGCCATATTCTCCCATAGTGTGCTTCGTCACATGCAGATTTGAAAATTGAGGAACCGAGCACAATATTTACTTGTATAAATGAGATGCCATGCACTCTCCATTCTAGCACAATTCATTCACAAAACAAGTAGTAAGATAGCACGATTCGAGTTAGAGTTTCGTTGGGTTCAAGGAGTAAAAGGGGCGCCGGGTTTAAAAAGGGTAGAAGCGGGGAAGGTGCGAGCTTTCTTGACACCATCACCTCTCCTCATCGACTAGCAGACTTGGACCTCGGTGAGTCACCTCATAGTTAACTATGTCATTTGTCTGGTAGTTTAGCATACGGCAAAACCGAAGTACGTTTAGCCTTGACAAGTTAGACAAGGACCTCGACTTTGCAGGGCTAGTACACGACATATGACTCATGTATGGTTCGTATGTACGTACGCATGCAAAGGCTCGGGTCGTGCCATGCATAAAATAACAACGCATATGAAAACTAGTAAACAACATATCATGCGTGTAAAACTAATAACGAATTAAGGGAATTTGCAATAACTTTAAACACGTACGTGATTATGAACGTTGGCTCACAATGGGACGTGTGGATACAAGGGTTATACGAAAAATTTCATAGGAAACTTACGTGGTGACTTTGGTTCGTCACTTTGGGCTTAACTAGTTGGCATATGACGAGCCACAGCGAGCCTTTGGCTCACTGTTGAAACGTCGCAGCCTCTAAGGAACCCGAGCAAATCATGCTCGTTGGTTCATATCCAAGCCTCGTGAACACTTGACACCATGAGGCGTACCATGCTTGTGCCCAAACGTGACACAGTGGGCTGCTGCTGTTGAAACCATGGGTTTCGCAGCAGGCTGCTGCCACTGTTGCAGCCAATTGGGCTGCGAAAAACACAGCCACACCCTTAGTTTCGACCTTTATCTATCTCGTGACCAATCTTATAGAGTAGAGCCATGCGAATAAACAAGAAAACCTAGTTACAAATATTAAAGGGTGCGTTGAGTGAAGGAATAGGACCACAACAGTGGCTGTCAACCCACTGTGGGGAGCTCGACAGAAAAACAGAAAAGGGAAGAGGGTGTAGGCCATGTGGGTTTTGTATTGTTTTGTAATAATGCATATGTTATTTTCTGCAACTTGCATGCGATTCACCTTATAAAAATTTTAGACGTAAAGAAATGTTTAAGCTTGCATGTTTCGGGCTCTTGAGTTGGCCCAGCCGAACCCAAATGGGTTGGTGAATTCTTTAACGAGCCCATATTTATTTCGATAAGTGGAAAAATCTAAATAACATTTTGATGACTTAAAAATTGTAACGACGAAACCAAGTCTTAAACGGGTAAATAAACGTAACGCGGTCCATAAAATTTATCTAAACACTAAAAATATTTTAAAGCTTATTTGGGGTTTTAAAACGTAAAAGTTATAGGATTAAAAGCGTAGAAATTGAAATATAAAAGGTTAAATGTTCGATAAATACTATTTTGAAACGTAAGGGGTTAAAGGTGCTAAGGTACAGATTTAAGGATTGAATGTGTAAATTACTTAACTTAGAAAACAGAGGGGCTAAACTTGCTATTTTAAAACTTAAGAGTATTAAATGTGAATGAATAATTTTTATAAACGAGTCAAACGGACCGTGATGTATAATTCTACGAATAAATTAACGACAACAGTATAAATAAATAGACGTGATGAGGACATATATAGACTTAGTAACTTACAACTAATACTTGTATTTTCCTAAGATATAAATCGCATGAACTTATAAATATGAGTTACGACGCATGACTTTATCAATTTATATATATATACCTATAAGTGTACAGTCGTGTATCATCCCTAGAGCCAACGGCTTAATCAACATTTTGAAAACGTAAAACGTTATCTCATAAACGACAGTGCCCTTTGATGACCCATGTGCATAAGCCATTTCATACATTAAGTTTCTAGAATGTACACTCAGATTTGTCAAAATTACTTAGGTGTTTGACCAAGTCACTATTTGACGCGCATTGATTCATTAGCAATTCCAGACGATTAACTAACAAGGTGAGTTTTCATAGCCCCTACTTTACTGTTTTAAATCATCTTTTGGGGTGAGAACATTGCTTATTTTTAACAGTTGAACACAAGTACATTTACTGATTTACTACTGGGTCTAAGTCCCTATTCAACCCAATTTGCTATATTGCCCAATTTATCATGAACCGTTAATTACTTGTAAGCGCGAATGTTATGGATAGATCTATCGGGATTGACATCCCTGTTTGTCTTGGACTGACATTAGTCAAGCAAACACAGTTTCATTTGAGTCAGTTACGGATGTCGCGGGTTGAACATCTGCATGGGCTTACCTATGATGGTACTTGTTAACGCTTCGGTGTCATGAGCTTAGACAATAGTAAATACTTTTCATTGTGATATATAGGATTACTATATTTCATGCTATGGTTATAAATCTTGTGGTTCATCACTATTATCAAACAACAAAACCTATGAACTCATCAACTTTATGTTGACACTTTAGCAATGTTTTCTCAAGTGTTCTACCTTACGAAATATAAGGAGTCTGCATTGGTATAATGGCATGTAGAGGTCTATCTCTCGTATCAAGTCCTCTTCATGCCATGAAGTCACAATCCTAAATCCAGTCTTCCGCTGCAGTGAATTTTGGGGGTGTGACAGATTGGTATCAGATTGTTCTCTTGTCAATGACAGGTTTTCCAGATTGTTCTCTAGTATCTGGAATCCGGATGCTCTAAACATATGACAGGGAACCGCTCTTAGCTCATCAACTTCGTTAGTAAATTTCTAAGAATTGTTAGATTCAGAAACGACCAAATTGCAAAGATTATGAGGTATGGTGACTATCTGCTGGGAAACGTAATTATCTCAAGGGTATACTATGTTGAAGGGCTTGGACATAACTTGTTTTCTGTTGGAAAATTTTGCGACGCGGATCTTGAAGTTGCTATTCGGAAAAACACTTGCTTTATTTTTTTTTTTCGGGAAAAAAAAAACCACTTGCTTTATTCAGAATTTAAAGGTGTTGATCTCTTCAGGTCCAATGGACACAAACTTGTACACAATTTCTCTTGATGACATGCTAAAGACTTCTCCGGTCTGTCTACTATCAAAAGCTTCAAAGACTAAGAGCTGGTTATGGCACCGTCGGTTATCTCATCTCAACTTTGGGACTCTAAACAAGCTAGCCAAAGACGGTCTTGCACAAGGCATTCCAAAGCTTAAATTTAAGAAAGATCATCTGTGTTCAGCATGTGCATTAGGCAAAAGCAAGAAATCCTCTCATCAACCCAAGGCTGAAGACACTAACCAAGAGAAACTCTATCTTCTGCATATGGATCTTTGTGGCCCGATGCGTGTGGAGAGCATTAATGGGAAAAAGTATATCTTGGTAATTGTTGATGATTACTCACGATTTACTTGGGTCAAATTTCTGAGATCAAAGGATGAAGCTCCTGACTCTATCATCAAATGCATCAAAAATATTCAAGTCCATTTGAATGCCACAGTCTGTAATGTTAGAACAGATAATGGAACTGAATTTATTAATCAGACTTTTCGAGAATTTTATGAAAATGTCGACATCTCGCATCAAACATCTGTTGCTCGCACTCCTCAACAGAACGACGTTGTCGAAAGACGAAACCAGACTCTTGTGGAAGCTGCTCGTACAATGTTGATATTTTCAAAAGCTCCATTATTTTTGTGGGCCGAAGCAATCAATACAGCTTGTTATACCCAAAATTGTTCCCTGGTCCGTCTCCAGTATAACAAAACTCCATATGAGCTGATGCACGACAAGAAGCAAGATTTATCATTTCTTCGGGTCTTTGGTTTACTCTGTTATCCGACCAATGACAGTGAGGATTTAGGTAAACTAAATGCAAAGGACGATATTCGTATTTTTGTTGGTTACGCGCCCGCAAAGAAAGATTTCAGAATCTATAACAGAAGAACTCAGAAAATCATGGAAACCATTTATGTAACGTTCGATGAGCTGACAGCGATGGCTTCTGAACAATTCAGTTCAGGACCCGGACTTCAATTAATGACTCCTGCAACATCCAGTTCATGACTCGTACCAAACCCTGTTTCTCAACAACCTTGTATCCCACCAACCAGTAATGATTGGGATCATTTGTTTCAACCCATGTTCGATGAATACTTTAATCCTCCAACCAGTGTTGTTTCTCCAGTTCCAATAGCTGCTGCACCAAGAGCTGTTGATATAGCCGATTCACCTATGTCAACTTTAATTGACTAAGATGCACCATCAACAAGTATCCCATCAACACAAGAACAAGAAGGATCTCTAATTATTTCTCAAGGTGTTGAACAATCCCCAAAAACACCACACTTTAATGATGATCCACTTCATGAAACTCTTCATAAAGACTAAACTTCTCAAGGATCGTCATTTAATGTGCGACCATCCCACACTCCATTTGAACTTCTCGGTGAATGGAATAAAAATCATCCAATAGCAAATGTGATCAGAGATCCTTCTCGCTTAGTCTCCACCAAAAAGCAACTTCAGACTGACGCTATGTGGTGTTATTTCGATGCCTTTCTCACTTCAGTCGAACTGAAGAATTATAAAGAAGCAATGCTCGAACCATCCTGGATTGACGTTATGCAAGAAGAAATACATGAATTTGAAAGACTGCAAGTATGGGAATTAGTACCGTGTCCAGATCTCATAATGTTGATAAAATTAAAGTAGATCTTCAAAGCCAAGAAAGACGAGTGTGGCGGTGTACTCAAAAACAAGGTTCGATTAGTTGCTAAAGGTTTACCGACAAGAGGAGGGAATAGACTTCGAGGAATCGTTTGGACCTGTTTCCATAATAGAAGCCATTCGTATCTTCATTGCTAATTCCGCCACTAAGAACATGATAATCTATCAGATGGATGTTAAAACAGCTTTCTTGAATGGGGAGCTACGCGAAGTGGTTTATGTTTCTCAACTGGAAGGATTCGTAGATCCAGACAAGCTAAATCACGTGTACAGGCTTAAAAAGGCACTCTATGGTCTTAAACAAGCCCTACGCGCATGGTATGATATGTTGTCCAGTTTTTTTACTATCACAAGAATTCTCCAAGAGTATAGTCGATCCAACACTATTCACCAAAAAAGCAGGACGCTGCATCTTATTGGTATAAATTTATGTCGACGACATAATTTTTGCCTCTACTAAACCTGCTATGTGTGATGAATTTGCTAAAATAATAACTTCTAAATTTAAGATGTCGATGATGGGACAAATGTTTTTCTTTATGGGATTACAAATTTCTCAAAGTCCCAGAGGCATCGTTATTAACCAGTCCAATTATGCTCATGAAATAATAATAAAATATGGTATGCTATCTACTGATTCTGTTGACACCCCTATGGTGGATAAAAGTTAATTGGATAAAGATCTATGTCCGTTTATTTAGATCCAGGTTGAATGATAGGTCGCATAACAAAAGCGCGTAAAACAAGTATAAATTGATAGAAACATAAACAAGCATACAACGATTAACTTAAGAAATGATGATAAACAAATACAACATTACAGTCTTCATAAAAATGGCTAATACCGAAGGTATTGCCTTCAAAACCTCATAATAATTAAAGAGCAATTATTGAGCCAAGGTAACTAACGAAGTTAACGAAATGAATACAAAAATGAAACGATTAATAAAGGTATACGGAATTACACGTGTCTCCTATGTAGTTGAATACGTTGCTCGACCTATTCTTGTCTTGTGTTCCTCTAAATTAACTTTTATGGTTTTCAGGTATCGAGAATATGGATTTCAGCACACATAAAACTATTTTTGGGAGTTTTCTTTTTTATAAGTCTGGAAGTCGTGTGGATACGGCGTACTCCATGTGTTATGGATTATGACGTATTGGGGGATTTTTGGAGTGGGACCACGTTTTGATATCTTCTTGAATATTTTAATGATTCCATATCTTGGGGATAGGACGTATTGATTCTCTCTTGGATCGACATATTGATCTTTATTACCTCTGTGGTCGTTGGTGAGTGCAGGCACGGATCGCTGTATCTTCTTGATAGATTACGGCGTTATATGCCTTCTCAGGAATAGTAATCTTCAAAAAAATTCATTTAATTCAGAATGCGTCGCCTTTTGCTAACTTTCACCAATTACTCCATTAATTGAACAATTACACCTTTTTTTTGTGTATTTGTATAGTTGTTTGTTCCATTGCTTTGTTTTTTTCTATGAATTCTCAAATATAACGATTTAAGTAACAATCTTGGCAAATAACTATACAAATTGGTTAATTACATGGGATAAATGATGACTAATAATAGAAGTTTATTCGATGTCATCAAATTTCCCCCCACTTGAATCACTTGTCTCAAGTAGACTTTAGAAGGTTTATAAAAATGTATCCCTAAGGATATTTTCGTTTAATGCATTATTGATCTATTACAAGTACACAAACAAAACTCCGAAATAAGCGATGAAAACACTCCAAATCCCTCAACTATTATATGTTCACATGTAAATTATTCGCCCAATTGCTCGGTCGTGACGAGTATTCTACCATAAGCTTGGCAAGGATACACATCTCCACCGCTAAAGCTTAAGGAGTAACAAGTTTATAAAGGTAAATATGGGTTTTATATAGAAAGGCTGTACGGTTTGATCATTCTCAATCTTTCACCAGATGTACACTCCACAAGGCAGCCTAAGACACATGGCCGTAACGACAGAATAGACATGCACGTTCGTATGAATCCTCATTCGCGTAAAACCATCGGCTAATCATCAGTGTGTTAACCATGACTTGAGCAGGTTAGTCAAACTATTAGTGTTGACTTATGTATCTGTTGTAATGAATGGGTTATGTAATTATATGTGTTTGTATGTGTCTTATGTGGATTATGTTGAGAAATGGTATAGTCAATCTATTGAGTGTGATCATCTCAATGAGATTGGAATGGTGGTGAGATTGGTTGAATTCATTGCGTTCACTTTTGGTGACAAGGAAATGATTTTGTGATTTAAGCATTTTAGTGATTTATCATGTAAGTATTATTATGTATACGTATTTATGTGTTAGTAATGTTTAGGTTTATGAATAAGGTGTTAGTAGATAGAATAAGAATGGTAAATATGAATTTTCTTTTTTTGGAAAGTATAGGTTATAATAAAAATAAAAGGTTATTTGTTTTAAAGTCTAGTAAATTGCATGTACGCAAAAAGGTATACTCAAATAAGCTTAGGTTTTTATAAAAACTTAAGGTAATGCAAATAATTAAGTAATTAATAAATAAAAAAATAGAATATATAAATATATATATATATATATATATATATATCATTATGATATATATATTATATATATTTAATATTATTATATATATAAAGAGGAAATCGGCCAAAAAGAAAGGAAGAAAAAAAAAGGAAAACAAATCTACTCTAATTAAAATTTGGTAAAAGGTATCTATCCTAAACCTTTTTGTAATTCCTTATAAATACCAAAAAACCCTTCTCCCTCTTGTTTTTAAATTGTCCCATCGAATTTTATCAACGGAGAGGAAGAATAATTTTTTTTTTTAAGTTTGGTGATTTTTGTGTATCAAGCTTTGAAGATTTATGTATTTATCAATTATAATCATTTGAGTTAAATTTATCATTAAAAACCATGTAATAATTATTCTGATGATAATTAGAGTTTCATAACATCTGTAATTAATAATATAATAAACATGTTATAATGATTAGGGTTTAAATAGGATCATATGGGTGTATTCGTTTGGGTTTAGATCGCGCTAGAATTTGATTTAGATTGAGGCAGAATTTAAGGCTGTGTTGTTTGGCTGATATCTCAATGATGCTATAGATTTTTGTCAGTTTCCGGTGCCATGATTGTAGCTCAGAGAGTCTAGTTTCCAGAACATCTAGCCTCGAAGGTTTTTGAGGTCGGGAAGTCATTCAAACGTTGGTTGCAAGAAAAGTTGTCAAAGCAGTCCACTAGGGTCCGATTTAGCTTCAGATTACGAGGGTATAAAAACCCCACTTAAAATTCGAATTTAGCTTAGCCTTTCTAAAGGAGTTTAGTTCTATGTGTCTATTAGAAATCCCCCAAAGGAGAGCTTCTGATTTGGAGTCTAAGTATGGGTTTTAGGTCCAAACTTTTTAGTGTGCAAAACAGATCTCGTATTGGGCACTGTTTTGAAGTTTGATTTTCTTAGGTCTTGTGCATGGTAACTGGCTCTTGGAATATGAGGTGTTAATATACTTCATAAAAGAACATAGGTGATTTTTGGTATTGAATTATGGGATAGGTATGTAAGTAGAGGTTTTGGCTAGTTAAGTCACATCTAAAAATCCTTGCAGTTTGAACATAATTGTGACTAACTAGTGAACTTGGTTGAACGAAGTGGTTAAAGTTGCGGTATGGTGTCAGGGTAACCTATGGGGTTAATAGAACACCTTAGACTCCATTCATATTATTGTTACATGTGCATTATGCTTTTGGCTTCTTAGGTAGCAGTGTAAACACGAGTTATTTGTTGTTTAGATTTGTGCTAGTTGTTTATGAAGTTTTTTTTGGAATCTTTTGGAAAGCTAAGCAAATGGTTGAGCCTCGTGTGTAGCCCTTTTTCTCATGTTATTTTGGGGTGGAGACTGATGCTTATCTTGTGTCGGGTTTAAAATTTTTTTAAGCTTGCTGTGTTATGTTGTATTTAATCGTGGGGCAGTTTCATCCGTTGTGTTGCGATATGATATGTTTGGTATTGTGGATCCCAATATGCAAAACAAGGTGTGACGGTGGTAAGACTGTGTGAGCTAATATGAGGCCATGTAGCGCTATATGTGTTGGAATGATTGTGGATAGTGGGCACTGGTTTCGTCCCGTTGTGGTTATGGTGTCATGAAATTCTTTTGTAATTGAGAGAAGCTAATTGAAAGGTTTATTTTGGGATATTGTTGTATGTCGTAAACCTATGATTCTCGCTAACTTTATGTTGACGTTTTAAGCATCATTTTCAGGTGAGCTTAATGGTGCTAAGATAGAGCGAAGTGGCTAGAAGAGACCGTTTCGTTTTAGGATGCTTGGAGTTTCTTTATGCTTTCTGTTTGAATAAATGCGTTTGCATGAATTGTTTGGATTATGTTTTGCATGTCATTTATTGACGAGACCTCTTTCTCATTAATAAAGACACCATTAGGTTTTGGGTATTGTTATGACACTTTGTGTCTTTGCTTTACTTTGTTTCTTTTTGTATTCTCTAATAGATCATCAGTTGTTGTGATGATATTTCAATTTCTAGTTTCACCTCGCTGTTTCCGCTTGGCGGGGTGTTTTGGATGACAGATTGGTATCAGAGCCTTTAGTTATGGAGAAGTAGATGGTTGAGCCTAGACTATAACCTAGGGGTCCTTCATGTAGATGCATTTAGGGCTTAAGTGTTTAATGCTATAACTGCTATGCTTCCCCTCTATTTTTGCATAGCTTATGTATCTAGTTTTTACTAAGTTATTCATTTAAGTTATTTGCCTACCATTATTTGGATATGATACTGTTTTACTTATCTTAGTATTTTAGCTATAAAAAATTTCTTTCCCCACCCTAAGAAGTCTCGTTGGGGAACCGTTTTCCCAACTGGACTTAAGCGTTATAAGGAGCCTCTTGTGGAACCGAAGGAGATAAGATAGTTGATTGTTTGTCGAATTCGCGTAATAGGGCTGGACCCGCGAAGTCGGGTGATTCTTGCGGAGGCAAAGTCAAACCCAAGCGAGGCCTAGTCGTAGTTTATCCCGTCCTTTACCCCGTCTTGTTGTTATTGATTATTTTCTTTTATATTCGTATTTTGGGGAATTGTTGTGAGATTTTCGTTCCTTTATGTCGTTTCGATTTCAATTTGATATAAGTAAGTAGTTATTTGATGGAGCATCCTTTATGTGTTAAGTTGGAATGGTTTAAGATGTGCAATGTGGTATATGTGCTTATATGTGAATTATGATTGATATTGGTGATCTTGGAAGTAAGTACACGTGTGAAAGGAGGCACTTATAATTATGGTGGCCAAACCTAATATAAAAGGCATCCCCACACGTAGTATTGTGACCATGATTGCCATTAGTTGTGTTTAAATGTAGGTGGTAGTGTAATATGTTTTTTTATATGTGTATTCATGATAAAGATGATGGTATGGGTAAAGAAATTTTACTCTTACCCTATTGAAGGATATGTTAATAGTTGAGTTGTATAGGTAGTAAGTTTCCTATATCTAGTATTTGCGGATACCTAGTATTGCTATTATAGAGGTTGTTCGTTTGCTCGGTTGTTTGTTCGGATTTCCTAAGTCTAAGCTTAGCATCCCTTCATCGTACTTTGTTAGTAAGGATACCTGATTTTCCTATTCGACGTCTCGATGTATATTGGTTGTTCGGAATCTGCTTTTTCGGATATAGCCGCGTTTCGTTAGTTCTTTCATTGCATTGATTACTCGTATGAGTATCAAAGGTTTCTTTTAAGCACTAATTGTTCCTAACATATTAGTGTGGATCATTACTCCCTTCTTTGTATATCCCTTGGTTTTCGTAACCCGTTGGCGACGTGTTAGTATCGATGCTTTTAGGTTTGCTCTGTTGATCGTTATTTTGGATAAGACCTTACGTTTTCTTTTGGGTACGTAACGTCTTGCAAGAGTTTTCTTGTACGAGTTGTTGATTTTTATGGTTCCTGGATTTTCTTTCGTTTTTAAACAATAGAATTGTGTTAGAGTCTGTACGGTGTTTTACGATCCCTGTTGGTATTATGGTGTCATTTGTTTGAGTAACATATTTCATAATTGATGTCTAATTATAAAAACTCTTTGGAAGTATTGTGTTAGTGTTTGAGAAAAAATTGTGTTTAAAATGATCTTTGTAAAAAGAATATGTTTAAATGGTCTATACAAATAGGATATGAAAATTTTTAAGTGGTTTTAATATTTTATTTATGAGTTAATAAACTGGGTTTTTAAAGTGTTCTTAGTGGTAAGGTTTTCGATACCTCCATTTTGATAAACCTTCTATAGATTGTTTTATGACAACCAGAATGAATTTTTAAAGATTAATTTAAGACAATTTTATTATTTTTAAAATGATTTTTTTTTACTTAAAGTGACTTTCTTAATTTATTTGATTTTTATAAAAACATTATTTAATTTGGGTCTTCGAGTAAAGTCGATAATTGGTATAAGAATTTCCGTCTTTCGTATTGATATTTTTTTATGTGTTCATTTGTCGTGGTACGCCTGTTGATTTTCTTTCGTTGCGTTTTCACTCGGTATATATACGTATCCTTCGTTCAAAGGATTCTTATGTATTTGATCACGTCTACTTACATATGTGGAATTCTATATGCATTCTAGCCTTTGACTCGATATTCGTTTGTTATCCTATTTGATGTTCGTAATTGGAGTTCGTTGATACCGTTGAGTCGTAGAAGCTTTGATGTGCTTGTAGGAATGGACCGGTTGTCCAAGAGGAAGTTTAGGATAGTATGTCATGAGAAGGTGGTTAGGATACCGTTGGAAGGTGATGAGATACTTCGGGTTCATGGTGACGTACTCAAGGAGTCATGAAAACCTAAATGAACGTAAAGGTTGATGAACTAAAATTGAGTGGTATTTCCGTCGTACGAGACTTTATTGACGTGTTTCCGGAAGACTTGTCAATGACCACCGCAATGACAAGTTGAGTTCCGCATAGACTTAGTTCCTAGAGCGACGCTAGTCGTGAAGTCTCCATATCGTCTAGCACCTTTAGAAATGCAAGAATTGTCTGAACAACTTCGAGAGTTGCAAGACAAGGGTTTCATACAAACTACTCATTTTCCATGGGGGACTTGCACAGTGTTGTCTTTTGTTAGAAGAGGAGCATGGAGTTCATTTGAAGTTAGAGGTTGGAATTACTGAGAAGGAGAAGTTGTTGCTAAGTTACTAGTGTGGCAGTGAAGAATTAGGATAGTACCTACGACACATCCGAAGATATGATTTTTTAGGATTGACAGGTTGACCTTCCTACGTATCATCGCAAAACTTTTCTAAGTTGTTAAACATTACTTTCCCTAACTGAGTGGGATCAAAAGTATGAGTGTGGGCGCTGAATCGAAAGAGGCTTTCCAGACTTTGAGATATGATTTGTGTGCGCTTCGATAAATCGATATGTAGTGGTGATGCGTTAAGTAGAAAGGAGAGTGAACTAAGATGAGTAGAGCAATGTCCGATGGGTTATCCAGCCAGTGGTAAGGACAAGATATTAGCTATTTCAAGGAGGACGTCCAAGGGTAGGGAAACGCCGGCCAGCAGAAATGCTGCATGACCTGGGCCAACAAATGGAAAAGAGAGCAGATGATGGTTAGTACAATATGGATTAAAGGTGATATGTGAGTCATGAGTCTGGAAATTCGCTACCGTCCAGGTAAGGCAATGTGGTGACTGATGCGTTAAGTAGGAAGCTAGGAACGAGTGAACTAGAGGTTCGAGCGATGACTATGATCATTCAGTATGGAGTAAGAGGAATGATATTGGCAGCCCAAAGTGAGGCGTTCAAGTAAGAGAACGTACGCGCAAAGCTTAATGGGTTAGATTGAATATGAAAAGAAAGAGGACGAGAGCTTTTGTACTTTATGGCTCGTATATGAGCTTCTGTTAGTAGGGACAACTGATGAGGACTGGTTAGTATATGGATGAGGCTTATGTATCAAGGTTCTTGGTACCATCGGGATGCGGATAAGACGTATTTTATAACCTTGGAGACGTGTATTGGTAGCCACGTGAAGAAATATTTAGTTACCTTATGTTAGCAATTGTTAGGATTGTTTTGAGGTTGAAAGCTGCAATGTCAAAGACTTTGGCTTGCTCAACAGCCGAGATACATGAGTAAAAAGGAGATAAGATCACCATGAATTTATTATAAATTTTAGGGTAAAGTAGTGAGTATGATGTGATTTGGGTGATGGTCGATTGACTGACAATAAAATTTTAAGATGTGAATTGGCAAGGATTTATATTGATAAGATAATAGCAAGGAATGAAATTCTAGTGACGATTAACTCAGATTGAGATGGATGATTTACCTTGTGGTTTTGGCAGACGCTGCAGAAAGTGTTAGAGACACGATTGGATTTGAGTACTGGGTAGCATCCTCAAGCGGATGGACAAAGTGAACGTATGATTCAGACTTTGGGAAGATATAATGAGGGCATGTGTTATTGATTTTGGTTGTAGTTATCATTTTTTTTCGAGCATTTGGTGTGCCGTTTGAAGCATTGTATGGAAGGAAGTGTAGGTCGCCTGTTTTATGGGCTGAGATTGGGGAAAGTAGTTTGATTGGACCTGAGTTGGTTCAAGAGACGACTGATAAAGTGGTGTTGATAAAAGAGAAAAGCTCAAGCGACGAGGACCATTCAAAAGAGATGTGCTGATAATAGGCGCAAACCGTTAGAGTTTTGAGGTAGGAGATCGGGTTATGCTAAAAGTGTCACCTTGGAAAGGTGTAATTCGCTTTGGGAAAAAGGGTAAGTTAGCACCGAGGTATGTAGGGCCATTTGAGATTCTTGAAAGAGTCAGTCTGTTGCTTATCAGTGAGATTGCCTAAGGAAATTGAGTGGAGTAGTACATGACCGTTTCATGTGTCAACTAAAACCAATGTCTGGGCGGATGTAGTCTGCATGTCAGCATGGGATGAGAACTCTTTTTTTTGTTGAGGAAACCTATGAGTAATAGTGACCGTGAAGTTAAGAGGTTAAAATGTAGCAGAATGGTGGTAGTTAAGGTCCATTTGGGCTCGAAGCGAGGTCTTTAGGACTTCAGGTAAACTAAGTATCCACACTTGTTCGTTGAGCAAGGGATTCAGGGAGATTTTAGTTTTTAGTTAAAGTTAGGGTAGTAAGGTTTCTTGTAGACCTTAGTATGCCCTTAGATATGTTTGTGTGATTTTGGTTAAAGTTATTTTATGAATAAACTCGAAGTCAAGCTATTTTTCAAAAACGTTGGGCTTTGTAACAACTTATAACTTGGGTTTAAGACAGTTCTTGTTTGATGAGTTTCGAGACCGGGTTGTAAATGACGTTGTTACGTAACTTAAGGTTTTTGACGAGCCTCCTCGATGACAGGCGAGGTTTAGGTAGTTGGATGTTTCTTTTTGTTTGGAGCGGTTAAGCTGCTATGCGTACCCTTTTGTGGGCAGGCAAAGTGGTTAGCAGTAAGATATCTTGTGAAAGTTAGTTGTAATTCAAGTAGTGACTTGATTGTTAAACATGGGTATGAGAGACCTATTTGAAAGATAAGTATCCTTGATTTATTGTTTTGGTATGATAGAGTTGACCTTTTGGTTAAATTCCGGGACGAGTTTCCAAAAGGAGGGGCTACTTTAACATAAAACCTATGACTTGAGCAGGTTAGTCAAACTATTAGTGTTGACTTATGTATCTGTTGCAATGAATGGGTTATGTGATTATATGTGTTTATATGCGTTTATGTGGATTATGTGAGAAATTGGTAGTCAATCTATTGAGTGTGATCATCTCAGGAGATTGGAATTGGAGGTGTGTGATGGTTTGAATTTTTTCGTTCACTTTGGTGACAAGGAAAATGATTTTGTTGATTTAAGCATTTAGTGATTTATCATGTAAGTATTTTGTACGTATAAGTATTTATGTGTTGTAATGTTGGTATGAATAGGTGTTAGTAATTAGATTAAGAATGAAATATGAAATTTATTTTTTTGGAAAGTTAGTTAAAATAAAAATTGAAAATGTTATTTATTTAAAAGATTAGTAAATTGCGTTTACGCAAAAAAGGTATACTCAAATAAACTTAGGGTTTTTTATAAAAATTGCTTATGGTAATGCAAATAATTAAGTAATTCAATAAAAAAAAATTACTTATATAAGGGACATGTGCCAAAAGAAGGAAGGAAAAAAAAAAAGGAAACAATCTTCCTCTATATTAAAATTGGTTAAATGATATCAATCCTCAAACTTTTGTAAAACCTTATAAAACTACCAAAAACCCTTCTCCTCTTGTTTTAATTGTCCAGCTGAATTTTTATCCAAGGAGGAGAATATTTTTTTTTCGCGAGTTTTGGATTTTTGTGTTCAAGGATTCAAAGATTTTAAGGATATAAATTTAATCCATTTGAGTTAATTATCATTAACAACATGTTAATCAATTATTATGATGGATAATTAGGGTTTCATAAGCCATCTTATAATTTATGATATTAATTAACTTGATTATAAATGATTAGGGTTTAAATAGGATCATATGGGTGTATTCGTTAGGGTTTAGATCGCGTTAGAATTTGATTTAGATTGGGGCAGAATTTAAGGCTGTGTTGTTTGGCTGATATTCAATGATGGTTATACGAGTTTGTCAAGGTTCCAGTGCCTTGATGTAGCTCGAGAGTCTAGTTTCAGAAATCAGGGGGGGGGGGGGCCCCCTCGAAAGTTTTTGAGGTCGAAAGTCAGTCAAACGTTGGTTGCAAGAAAAGTTGTCAAAGTACTGACTATGGGTCAGATTGTAGGTAGATTTGAGGTGTAAAACCCCCACTTAAAAATTCGAATTTAGCTTAGACCTTCTACAGGAGTTTATTTCTATGTATCTATTAGAAATACCCCAAAGGAGAGCTTCTAATTTGGAGTCTAAGTATGGTGTTTAGGTCCAAACTTTTTAGTGTGCAAACAGATCCGAATTGGGACTGTTTTGAAGTTTGATTTTCTTAGGAGTACTTGTGCATGTAAATGGCTCTTGTGAATCATGAGGTAGTTAATTATACTCCATAAATGAACATAGGTGATTTTTGGTATAAATTATGGAGGTCAGTAAGTAGAGGTTTGAGTCGTTAAGTAGTTAAAATTATGCAGTTTTAAACAAATTGTGAATCTAACTATGTAAAACATGTTAACGAAGTGGTTAAGTTTAAAGTTAGGTATGTGTCAGGCTGACCATTGGGGTTAATAGAACAACCTTAGACATCCCATCATATTATTGTTACATGGGCAATTAAGCTTTTGGCTTAGATAGAGTGTTTTGTAACACGAGTTATTTGTTGTATAGATTTGGCTAGTATGTTTGTGAAGCTTTTTGTTGTAATCTTTTGGAAAAGCTAAGCAAAAGGGGAGTTAATAGCCCCTTTTTCTCATGTTTTTTTTGGTGGTGAGAATGATGCTTTTGTTTGTTGTCGTGTTAAATGTTTTTCAGCTTGGTGGAGTATATGTGTATTTGATCGTTGGTACGTTCAGTCTTGTTGTGTTGACGATATGATTGTTTGGTATTGTGTGAGATCCCAATATGCAACACTGAGGTGTGACTGGTTGGTAGAGTGGTGAGACTGCGTGAGCAATATGAGGCCATTTGTTTAGCGCACATATGTAGTTGGAATGATTGTGGATCGTGGGCACGTTTCGTCCCGTTGTGGTTAATTGGTGTCATGAATTGTTTTGGTAATTGCAGCAGCTAATTGAAAGTTTATTTTGGGATATTGTTGTATGTCGTAAACCTATGATTCTCACTCAACTTTATGTTGACGTATTTTTTAGGCATCATTTTCGGGTTGAGTTAATGGTGCTAAGATTAGAAGCGAAGTGGCTAGAAGAGACTGTAGGATGCTGGAGTTTCTTTTAAGCTTTCTTTTGAATAAATGCGTTTGCATGATATTGTTTAGATTATGTTTTGCATGTCTTTTATGACAGACCTCTTGTCTCATTAATAAAGACACCATTAGTTCATTTTGGAATTTTTATGGACACTTTTTGTCTTTTCTTTACTTTAGTTTTTCCATTTTTGTATATTCTCTATAATAGACACCATGTGTTGTGATGATATCATTCTTGTTTACGCCTCTGCGTTTCCGCCTTGGCGGGGTGTGACAATCAGGTGACGAGGGTAAGTTAAATTATTGGTAATAAAAAATCAGAAACGAATAGATTATGATTTATGATACATGTTTCTAGGACATTTATTCCTGACCATTACATGATAAAGACACAAACTATTAACAACGTCTTGCTCATCGCTCAAAAACAACAACCTAAAAGTTGGCGTTTCCAGTAATGGTCAACTTTCCAATATCCAAAACTTGGATACTCTACAAAGCAAGTGTCGATATCTTCCACCTTTGTACATACTTTACATCGTTGATTTTTAGGGTATCAACGATAATCAAACCTTAGTTGTAATTTCCTAGGTTAGTTGCGAAACGATTATCTTCAAACTTTCTTTCTCTTTTTGTATTTTTCTCATTTTTTTGATTTTTTTTAACTATCCTTCAAATCTCGGTGTAGTCTCAGCATCTTCACGATCATAATAATTCTGGATATTTTTTTCGATAGCTCCTTCGTCTTCGGATTCACAAATAATTGTGACGGTAGTAAAATCACATGAGCTTTGACTACTAATATACATTCCCTTTTGCAATGCGCAAATTTCTACCGCACCAAAGATTAGAAATGGACACGACTCGGGAAAATACAAACTTTTACGTTTAAGCAATAGCATGTGAATTAACTAATCCTAACATGGTTTATGTTAAGGTGTAAGGGTGTAACAAAACAAATAGTTGGTGTAATTCCTAAAGGATTGGCTCTATGGGTTGTTCTAATAGATCATCACTCTAAAGATGAGAGTGGAACGGGTTTAAATAGAAGGTTAACTAACCGGTGTAGTTAGTTAATAAGCAACATGTAAAGGCAATTTGGGTGTAATCCTAAAATTACACATTTAAAAAGTTACTCCATCTAAATCATAGTACTTATCATTGGGTTCTCGAGTCCTTCACGTGATATACCAAGCAAGTTCTAAAGTCTACAACATCACCGACACACTCATATTTTGTGGAATTTGGGTAAACATTTAGAAACGGAAAGGTTAAATCCTCATAATTATCTAACAAGGGTTATTGTGTGCGGGTTATGTATCATGTAATTTCACAAAAGTATGCTTGAAATTTTTTTATATTTAAGCATAATTTAAGCATTTTAATATGAAAATTAGGACAAGTAAACATTTTAATTCCATCCCCTCAGTTGAATTATACAACGTCCTCATTGTATATATATAAAACATTAAATACGAGAATTTAAAAAGAATAAGAATGAGAAACTCCCTTGATATTTGCTCGGTAGATTCTCCATGTTGTGTTTATGAGCAAGATTGTGTTGAATAGCCGCCTTGAGGTTTCAAGACTCCAACACTTCAAGATCTCCAGATTTTGTAGATTCTCTACCAACATCGTCGATTTTTCTTTCACGAGGTCCTGCGTAAATTCTCAGAAAACAAATGCAATTCTATCTCCGTGTATTCGTTTGGTTAGACTTGAAGTAAATACCTAAAATTGTACAGGATGTCAATAAACCGTATATTCCCTGGATACGCCATATAGATACTTGTATATGCTTGTATTCATTTAATTAATCGGTCGTATAGATTGTGCTGAAAAATAAGGCATTGGATACGTCCATAAATCATACGCGAATCCATGGGGTTTGATAGCCGTATAGACCAGTCATGGGAGAAGACAGACTCGATAAAAATTAAAAATACATTATGGGTTGTCTCCCGGTAAGCTCTTTTGTTTTTGTGTCTTTAAGTTAGACTTGCCCTAATTTAATCCCATCCTTATAAAACAATTGGGGTCGAACGGGGGATACCAAATGACCATACAAATTCTTGATTAGAAAACGATGAATGGCATCCCTATGGTTAATATGGTTTCCAAGTCATGATATTAAAATTTAAAATTTCCTTGACAAAAGTTACAAGTTTTGAAATTTTATTAGATGTTATATCATGACTGTTTTCAAAAGCTTATTTGACCCAGGTGATAGACACCTAACATCGGTATTTCTTACATCGGGTATGGTTTGCAGATAAATCCGAGAGTGTTCACTATCGATTTTATCATCATCATTGTCCTTATCCGATTTTAAATCATTGGGATAAATTACGTTAAAAGGAAATAGATCATTAAAGTTTAAAATGTTTTGTTCATCTTCATCACATTCGGACAATGATGTTTCATCTTTCAAATTAAATTCATCGATGTGTTGAGGACTTAAAGTTTGTTTAGTTAAGAAATTTAATTTAGACGTTTGAGAGCATCATTGTAAACAATGGCTGGAAATTCATTTTCAAAATCTTTAAAGTAGTCTAAATCATCAATATAACTGGTCGTAGGCTTGGGTGGCGGAAAAGAAGGTATACCGGCTTTTTCATTATCGTTTTTCGAATCCGTTTTCAAATTGTTGACATAAATCATTTTATAGGAAAACGAGTTTTTGTTCACATAATTATTGTGTAATCCTCATCGATCTTCGAATTATTTCAACGATATTCTAAAGTCGATCTTATCGTTTATAGGAGTACTTACTTGAGATTTCCACAGAAGTGTATCCTTAGGTGCAAAGGCATCGTCAATGACAATAGCTGGGAATTCAGCTTCCACAGATCTAAGGTCGTAAAGATCGTCACTAACCCTGATTTTTACATATGTAGCAGTTTGCCAATTAAACACCCGACTACGCCTATGAGCTTTTTCTTCCTCAAGTCTGATATACTCTTCCATAGTAATGTTGGGGTTGTCCATCCTGAAATAAACTTACTAGAAAGGCAGATAAATACCAACACGTCGTATTCAGAGGACTGAATATGTTGTATCACACATACACAATAAACAAACAAGAATACAAATTACTCTAAACTACACTATTCCTAAGGGTTAGATCTAATCTAATGTTAAAAACCAAAATATCAAAAAAAAAATCAAGAATAATTTTCACTCCCCGGCAACGGCACCAAAAACTTGATGTGTCGTTGTGTGGTATATTTAAGATGATTCAAGTTTTAAATTTATATTTTTGCTGACTAACACCAAAAACAACACTATTAGCGGGCAGTAGTACCCGTTCGGTTGTAGTTCGTGGTAAGTAGGGTGATCGAACACTTGAAGCTGAGGTTACATCTATCAATATAATTAATATCTGGTTATCTAATCTTGTTAATTCTATTCTATTCCTAAACCTATGTTTTTAAACCTATGACAGTCTAATCTAAATTCTAACGGGAAAAAGGGGGGTTTTCAGCCTGAGAGACTGGCAACGGTTTGGTTGGTGTCTATAATCAATTCAAGGCACTTTAACCTACGCAAGCTAATTAACAAAGATGAAAGAGCGGTCGAACCTTATATAAGAAAACTGTATTAACCATTATTAATCCAATTAGAACGTTGGTTTGTTTATTTAGTTCATGATTTCTTCTTCGAGGGTGGCAATTTTCATTCACAAGACTTAGGGTTAATCATCCTTAAGACCTAGACATACAAATTTTGTCCAATTAACGCATCCGCATAAAGCCATCCTTATTTGCTGATTGTAATCTATCTAGGGATTAAAGCAATGGTGATCTTTGTTAAACCCTAGCTTAGAGACTTTACCACTAGCTCAATGGTAAATTTATACACTAGTAGTCCACTTGTCCAACTATCCAATGGAATCAGAACGTTACTTGTTGAATTATCTAGGTCACCTGATAAGTCACCGATCAATAAACCCATTGGCATATCCATTAAAACTAGTTAAGCCGATGCTTATGTAGAACAGACTTAGAAGGACAATTATTTGTGTAACTATGATTCTAGATGTATAGATTACTATATGGAGAGTATCCCAGACTCTAGAATCTACTTGGTCTCCGTGTCACTAGATCCAGGTGAATGATAGTCGATACAAACAGCGCGTAACAAGATAAAATTGATTAATATAAAAAGGGCATACAACGAGAAATCAAGAATCGAGATAACCAAATCACCAAAACATTTGATCTTTTTAATAAATGGCAATACCAGAAGGTATTATCCTTCAAACGTTCATAATAAATACAAGAGCAATTATTTAGCCAAGTAAAACTACAGAAGTTAACGATATGATACCAAAAAACTGCAATGAGTACTAAAGTATACGGGAATTACACGTTGTGCTATGGAAATAGAATACGTTGCTCGCCTCTTCTGCTCTTTTCTCCTCTGAAAAATCGACTTCTGTGGTTTAGGTATCGAGAATATGTTTAGCACACTTTAAATACTCGTTTATAAGTTTCTATTATATGTCGGAAGTCGGTTTAGTACGGCGTATCATGTGTTGGTACAGCATATTGGATTTCTTGGAGTATGGACCCGCTTGATATCCTTCCAGAATTTATTGACTTCATATCTTGAATACGGCGTATTGATTCTCTTTGGATACATCGTATTGATCTTTATTTCTCTGTGGTCTTTAGTGAGTGCAGGCACGGATACGTCGTATCTTCCTTGATGGATACCGCGTATTAGTCTTTAGAATAGTAATCTTTAAAATATCTTCATTTAAGTTTCCAGAAATGCACGCTTTTGCTAACTTTCACCTAACATTATTCATAATTTACTGCAATTCTTCAAATATAAACGATTAAAGAACAATTCTTTGCAATAACTATACCAAATGGGTTAATAACATAGGATAAATGATGCTATAAATTAGATGTTATTTGATGTCATCACCATGTGGTGTTATTTTGATGCCTTCCTAACTTCTTTTGAGCCGAATAATTTCAAAGAAGCAATGATCGAACCGTCATGGATCGATGCAATGCAAGAAGAAATTTACGAGTTCGAACGGCTGCAAGTTTGGGAATTAGTACCCTATCCAAATCGTGTGATGTTAATCAAATTGAAATGGAATGGATCTACAAAGTCAAGAAAGACGAGTTTGGCAGTGTACTAAAGAAAAGGCTAGATTGGTTGCTTAAGGATTCAGGCAAGAGGAGGGAATCGATTTTGAGGAATCATTTGCATCAGTTGCAAGAATAGAGGCCATCCGTATCTTCGTAGAAAATGCCACCAACAAGACTATAATGATCTACCAGATGGACGTCAAGACGGCTTTCTTAAATGGCGAGCTTAAGGAAGAGGTCTATATTTCTCAACCAGAAGGATTTATTGATCAGGACAACCCATCGCATGTGTACAAGCTTAAAAAGGCCCTTTATGGCCTCAAACAAGCACCACGTGCATGGTATGACGACCATCTGTCAAGCTTCATCATCTCATGCATTTTTTAAAGTTCTGAGTCGATCCAAACACTCTTTAAGAAAAGCATGAAATGACTTATTAATGGTACAAATTTATGTCAACGATATAATATTTGCATCAACCTATACTGGTATGTGTGATGAGTTTGCTAATCTTATGACCACTAAGTTCAAGATGTCGATGATGGGAAAAATGTCTTTCTTTTTAGGATTACATATTTGTTCAAATTCTAGAGGACTTCATCAACAATCACAATATGCTTTCAGGAATTATTAAAAACTATGGGTTTTTACCTAGTCGCTTAAACTACCCCCCTCATTATTTACCATCACCCATTCATACTCAACCCCTTTCCCAATTATCTAACCCTAACCCCATTCATCATTTTACCAACAATTCAATCCACTACTCCATCCAAACAAACCTCCCTAATAAATATTCACTTACACCTTCCATCAAACTCCCCCTCCACCATCTTTAACCCATTCAACAAACCTCCCCACCATCTACCAAACCCCATTTACTCTCTACAACTCCTTAATTTACATAATCTAGAAAACACAATTCAAAATCATCCACCTCACACGCTCGCCTGCACGCGCCCGCGCCACACTCTAATAAAATTCCTCTTAGTGAGTAATGTAAATAAGCTATCTCACTCAGTTAAGAGCATAAATATAGATGACTCGCCTTTCTAGCTCCTATATATGAACTTACATATGATATATAGAGAGTATCTAGTGTGATACTCTATAACCACGCAGAGCCCCCACTGCAGGGGAAACCAATAGATCCTACACATTAACGTGGGATGATTGGTTCCTTAATGTATCTTGCAGCCAGCAGACCTGACCTTGTATTTGTAGTGTGCATGTGTGCCGGGTATCAGGCAAAGCCTACCGAAAAGTACCTCCATGCAGTTAAGTGAATCTTTCGATAGCTAAAGGAACCATTGATATGGGTCTTTGGTATTCGAAATATTCTAGCAACACTCTAACAGCATATGCAGATGCAGACCACGCCGGGTGTCAGGATACTAGACAAAGCACATCTAGAAGTGCACAATTATTGGGAGATAAAATTGTTAGCTGGTCATCCAAAAAGCAAAAAAGCACTGCTATCTCCAGTATAGAGGCGGAATATATTGCTTTATCTGGGTGTTGTGTTCAAATCTTATGGATCAGATCACAACTAACAGACTACGACCTTAAATTCAATAAGATTTCTCTATATTGTGATAACAAGAGTGCAATGGCTTTATGCTGCAACAATGTTCAACACTTAAGATCAAAACACATAGATGTGAGATACCACTTTATTAAAGAGCAAGTGGAGAATAGAGTAGTGGAACTCTACTTTGTCAGAACCGAATATCAACTCGCAAACATCTTCACAAAAGCCTTGCCACGAGAAAGATTCAACTTCTTGATCGAAAAGCTAGGAATGAGAAGCATGTCTCCTGAAACACTCAAGAGTCTGACAGAGGAAGAGGACGAGTAATGGTGGTAACTCGTGATATAACCTGTATATTATATGTATATAAGAAAATATAAAAACACAAGAAGATTTTTATTTTTTATATAAAACTTTTTCAAAAATAAAATGCAAAAAAAATAAAACCAAGAAAATCAAATAAAAATATAAAATTAGAAAAATACAAAAATATAGTATATCTGACATGTCTTCTAAAAATCGATAACATTTACGGAATTAGAAATGTCATTTAATAATGATACGAGGCTATAAATGAAGTTCGAGCAGAAGTTATAATTGTTTTAAAACATCTCAATGGCTTGCTATTATTTCAGATAGCAACCCGATCATCATCTTAAAGGCAAGTATTTTGGCAAAAAGAAAACTTGACCTCTCAACGAGAATTAATTTTCTCGGGCATGGTCTACTTAATAACCATGCAAAGGCTTGTGTTTACTTTGCAACACAATATGTGCTTCCTTTATACAAATTAATGTACTGTTAGTGCATTTCTTTGTCAAAATAAGAGAAATCTTATTTTTATAGTGTTGATTTTCAAAATAAAATATAATCATCCTTCGGTTTCATCAGAAAATTATTTTCTAAGATAATTTGAACCATCAAATAACAACTACAGCTCTTTAAATAGAAAACAAGTCATTATTTGAAAGGGAGAAATTGATAATTTATCTTCTTAATAATCCATCAAGTGATAAAAGGAAAAAGTTTTTTTAATAATAACGGATCATTATTTAAAGGGGAGTTAATTAAATTTAACTTATTGGGCTTTAGATGTTATGTGTTTATGCCTTTAGGAACTTAATAGCAAAATGTGAGGCTTAGTCTTGATAACAAAACCTTAGGGACTAGTTGTGCCATTAACGCATTTAGTTTTGCCTTAAGTAAAGTTATTAAAGACAAATGGAGGTAAGTATAAACCATAGGGGGCATTTTTGCCAAAACCTTAAAGTTATAAAACAAAAAAACTCCGCCACTATCTCTTTCATTCATATGCAAACCAAACATACCCCCTTTCCTCTCTTTGATTTTGAATCAACCAAGAACATCAAGATTTAGAGCTTTTTAATCCTCAAGGTAAACTAGAAACTTGTTTGTTATATCCAAACCATCTCATAATCAAAAGGAATCGACCAAACACACCTTTTTTACTCAAAAAAACCTAGATATAAGTCTAATGTTCTTCAAGTCAAAAATTGGGTAAATCTTTAAATTGATTGAGAGGTGTTGATCAATAAGAGGTATAGAACACGTGTTTAAAACAGTTTTCCATGGGGCTATCATATGAATGATTTATGTGTGATTATTTGTTCAAAAAATACTAGGAAAGAGGCCAAGAACTTGTGAAAGTTCATGGGTTTGTGTTTAAAATCCATTGTGTGTTATAGAGTGTTCTAAAACAAGGTTTAACTTTAAATCTTGAGTTTGTTAGGTTTTAAGGTTCATACGGGTTTAAATTTGCATATGTTGAGATTTTTGTGGTTAATTCATGGTAATATTGGTGTAAATGATGTTTATGGTTGCTAATAGTCATGTACAAATCAAATTTGATGCTTATAAGTGAAGATTGAGTATGATAATGTTTTGGCTTGGGCAAAGTATACATTTGTTTCAACCAGGCGAACTATACATACATTGTATTGGGCGAATTATACCATTATTAAACTAGGCGAAGTATACATTTTCACTAGGCGAATTATACTAGTGGCCTAGGCAAACTATACATGAATTAAAGCTGGGCGAATTATACATGGACACACTAGGCGAATTATACACCTGGCAAGCCTGGGTGAATTATACACCAATTTAACTAGGCGAATTATACACTTAACAAAGGTGAATTATACGTGAGTTACACTAGGAGAACTGTACACATATCAAATAACTAAGCAATCTATTCATAAACATCTAATCTAAGTGTATTATTCCTGTAAATTATCACTAAATGATTCATTTAGGGTAATCTTTCCTTAGAATTCAATTTTTTGCCTAGTTATCTATAGTTGGCCAATAGTTAGTGTGTTATAGTTCCATGATTGACTCTCTGATCATTGTTAATCATCCTGCGTATTAATTGCTAGCCTAATAATTTGTGCTTATTCCCCAGTTATAATTCCCTTCATGCATCTAAAATCAATATTCATAAACCAAATTGTCACTCAGTAAAATACATATCTGTTTGTGTGTATATAAACTGTATTTGACAAATCTTAGCAGAACCATGACTACTACTGCCGCTCAACAAGTTGCTCTTGATAATGCCTTGGTACCACTTAAGAAACAAGTCGATATTGGCAAGCGCAACATGAGAATTGATCCTACAAAGACTCAGAAAGATCCCACCTATCAAGTTGTCTTGGACGCTCTTGCACTCACCACTTGCTATCCTGCTTTCCTTATCACTGCAGACGTTCCAGAGATATATATGCAACAGTTTTGGTTCACCATCAACAAGAAAGACTCAATCACTTACCGGTTCAAGATTGATAAGAAAAGTTACATAATTGATATGAAAGTATTCAGAGAGATCTTCCAAATCTGTCCTAGACTTACGAATCAAGATTTTGATAAACTCCCCTCAAATGAAGAAATTATCTCCTTCATTAAGGAACTTAGCCACAAAGGAGACATTAAATCTATCACTTAAGTGGTTGTTGATCATATGTACCAACCTTGGAGAACCTTTGCTGCAATCATCAACAAGTGCTTATCTGGGAATATTACAGGTCTTGATAAGCTCTAATTTTCGAGAGCTCAAATTCTATGGGGGATGTTCTATAAGAAGAATGTTGACTTTGTCGAACTTCTCTGGGAAGACTTCACATTTCAAATAGAGAATAGATACCATAAGAAGCAAGAAAAGATGTACTACCCCAGATTCACAAAAGCTATCATTCATCATTTCATCACCAAAGACAAGTTAATTTCAATGAGGAACATAATGTTTATGCATACTGCTCAGGATGACAGCATTTTGGGTACCATGAGATTTGTCTCCAAGTCTGATGACTTCCAAGTATATGGAGCATTACTTCCTATTAGGATGACTAATCAGCAGATACAGGACTCTACCTCCTAGAAGACCTATCTTGCATATGCCACTAGTGCAGCATCACCCAAGATGAAAAGGAAATTCAAGAAACCTGCTTCTCCATCTAAGAAGAAATCTCTTGTTGTTGTTGACGAACCTGAAAACAAACCTGTCAAGAAACCTGCTGCTAAAAGACAGTTTGCTGGTGTTCGAATCCGAGACACTCCTGGTGTGTTTGTGCCAAAGAAGAAGGCACCAGCTAAGGCTAAAAGAAGCAAGGGAATTGAATTGTTATCTAACGCCGCATTACTTGAGGAAGCTCAATTAAAGAAGACTCTCAAAAGAAGAAAACGAGAAACAAACATTCATCAAGCAGGTGGCTTAAGTGAGGGAGCTGATTTTGAATCAGAGGTTCCTGATGAGCCAAAAGGTAAGTCAATTGACACAAGTGAAGGAACTGGTTTAAAACCAGGGGTTCCTGATGTGTCCAAAGCTGATTCTTCTAAAAGCGAGTACGAATCTTGGGGTGATAGTAGAGATAAAGATGTCGATGATCATCAAAGTGATGATGAAAGAACAGAGT
The DNA here is from genome assembly GCA_026074375.1 of Tanacetum coccineum. Classification (NCBI taxonomy): domain Eukaryota; kingdom Viridiplantae; phylum Streptophyta; class Magnoliopsida; order Asterales; family Asteraceae; genus Tanacetum; species Tanacetum coccineum. Next base: position 9,144 of record BQNB010059073.1, on the reverse strand, counting down.
TTAATGATGAACAGACTGAGGCCGATAATCCTAAAACAAGTAATGATGAAGAAGAAACACAAGATGATGAGTTCGTACATACTCTTGAAGACTATGTACCAACTGATGATGAAACAAATGATGAATCAAATGATGTAACCGAGGAAGAGTATGAAAGGATCAATGAAGAGCTATATGGTGATGTCAACGTTAGTTTGACAGATGTTGAGCCTGCTGATAAAGAGAAAAATGATAAAGAGATGACTGCTGCTGGTCACGTGAACGTTAATCAAGAGGGTGCAGGTAATCAAGTCAAAGATGATGCTCGGGCAACACAGAAGACTAAAGTTCCTCTACCAAGTTCTTCTATCTTATCCGACTATGCTGCTAAATTTCTCAACTTTGATAACATTCCCCTAGCTGACAATGAAGTTATCTCTATGTTGGATATTAATGTTCAACATGAAGTTCCACGTACCTTATCACTTCTCACCATCCCTGTGTCTGTAATCCCTGAAAAAGATGTCATTAATCAATCTGAAACAATCACAACTACTCCAGTGCCAACCATTTCTTCGCTCCTTTCCTCTCTCTACCCTGCACTTCAACAAATTGCACCAATCCCAACACTAACAACAACTGAAGCTACAGCCTCAGTCACTGTTGTTCCAAAATCTAAAGCCCTTGCTGCTCTCCAACTAAGAGTAACAAACTTGGAGAATGAAGTTTAAAAACTCAGAAATGTTGATAAATCCTCTACAGTTATCTCAACAATCAAATCTGAAGTTCTTCATGCTGTTAAAGAATTCCTTGGAACCAATCTGGATGATTCTCTTTATAAGGTACTCAAGAAACATGATGTTGATATCATTAAGGAATTCTCAGTTCCTCATGAGATTGTAGAGAGGCTCGTGAAGCAATATCTACCTCAGCAAAGCACTGAGAAAAGCACTAAAGAGATCTGGAAAATCAAGTTGGAGCATGCAAGCAAACAGCAAAGGCCTAAATATACCATCACTTCAGCTGATACCTATGCACTTAGGTAATTTGATCAGAAAACAGCCTTGTTTGAAACAATGACTAAGACCAAGTCTTTTAACAAATATCTAAAGCACATGCCCTATATCATGTACTCATGCAGTCCATTATTGAGGATGAAAATTCTATAGACAAAGGTGTGGCTGATGAACTAAAGAAAAGAAAATCGAATGATGGTGACAAATATGAAAGCCCTTCCGCTAGATCAGACCGAGGGTTAAAGAGACGGAAAACAAGCAAAGACACTAAACCATTAAGAAGTCCAAGTCAACTGAATCTTCCAAAGGCACTTCCAAATCTCAGCCAAAATATACTGGCAAGTCTGCACAAGCAGAGGAGACAATGTTTGAGGTTGGACTCAAGGGACACAAAATCTTAGAAAAGAAATGGGTAACACTGATGAATCACTCGTTGTCAATGTTGATCCAAATGATTGATTCAAGAAACCGAAAAGACCTCCTACTCGAGATCCTGAGTGGAATAAAGGTAAACCAGTTGAGAATAAGCCTACTCAGAAATGGCTTAGTGACCTTGCACAAGCAGAAAAACCTTCAAGAATATTCGATGATTTGATGAGCACTCCGATAGACTTCAGTGCATTTGTCATGAACCGCCTGCAAATTAGTAAACTCACACAAGTCATTCTGGTAGGACCGGTTTACAACATTCTCAAAGGCACTTGCAGAAGTTATGTCGAGCTTGATTATAATATGGAAGAATGTTACAAAGCACTGACTGATCAACTAGACTGGAACAACCCTAAAGGTGATTGATATACATTCGACTTGAGCAAACCACTACCTCTGGTTATATCAGGAAATTGTTAAATCGTCTTTCAATAATGACATGGCATACTTGTAAGGAAGAAGCACCGACAGAACATACACTAATTCGTTGACCAAGACAAAGGCTTCCAAGTATGACTTACCTGGAATTGAAGATATGGTGCCCAACTTGTGGAGTCCTGTAAAAGTAGCTTATGACAAACATGCTCTTTTAGGCACTTCACACTGGGGTCCCAAAAGACAAAGATTTTACGGATATGCTTCCAATAGTGTGTCCAAACATGATGTGTATTCTACCAAAAGAATTCTCGCAGCGACAAATGTCAAAGTTAAAGAATGGTATGGTTATGGTCATCTTGAGGAGATTGAAGTTTGAAGATCTAATCAGCAATTATACAAGTTTATGGAAGGCGACTTTCCATGACTTCATCTACATGACATCGAGGATATGATGATACTCCTTGTTCAGAACAAACTCTTCAGCCTAAAAGGTAATGTCATTATGCACTTGGCTGCAGCATTACGTATGTTCACAAGACGTATCATGATCCAGAAGAGAGTGGAAGACCTTCAACTTGGTGTCGAAAGCTACCCGAATAAGCTCAACATCTCTAGACCAATGACGCACAAGGCTGGAATCACTGATCTAAAACAATATTCTGCATACTTGATATCATCAAAAAACGTCACATTTTACTATCATTTATCTTGTACATTTTACCCACTTTTATATAATTATTGCAAGATATTGGTACTTAATTGTTTAAAGTATACAATTGCAGTAATTTTGGAGTAACTTGTGAAGACGAAGCTAAAAGGCGCAATTCTAAAGCTTAAACGAAGACATTTGAAGAAAACTGCCATCTAATACTATACGCCATATCCAACAAAGAAGATACGGCGTATCAGCGCCAGCTCATCACAAGAATACGCATAATGATCAATTCCCGATTTGGCGTATCACTCAATCACCTATACGTCGTATGCACCAAATGGCCATCAGTCAAAGATTGACAGTTAATATGATTGAAGGCAATTAATCTTGATTGATTTGATCTTATCGCGAACTCTATGAAAATTACCCCAATACGCCGTATACCGTCAATTCTATACGGCGTATCAAGCAATTTTCAGACATTATAAATACGAGGCTCAAATACGAGTTTCAGTGTGCAGAAATTATATTCTCTATACCATACTCACTGAAGATGAATTTTCCAAGATTTTAAAAGCAGCCAAGGTCAAGCACCAACCACCACTCCATAGAAGACATCGTGTAATCTTTACTTTCTTAATCATTTAATTTTCAATTGTTTGATCACGTTTGTAAACTTACAATGATTGTAGGCTAATACCCTCAGGTATTAGCCATGTTAATGAAGCTTTCAATGTTTGGTTTGTTTTAATCCGGCTTGCTTAGTTTATCGTTGATTGTTTAATTAAGTTTATCGCCTTATACTTGTTTATGTGTTTATACATGCGACCTATCATTCAACTAGGTCTAGTGAGACCTAACCCGTAATCTAGATGCTGGGATAGCTCTCCATGTTGTGTTTTATATGCCCGGACCAATAGGATCACAAATGACACCCTGTCTTTACCCTTTGATTATGAGCTTAGTTGGACCGGCAGGTGACCCGATAATTATTCAGCAATCATGTTCTTAATTAATTGGTAAGAAATTTGGGTGGTGAACTACCAGCATATTAAACAACATCAAGCAATAAGTGGGTAAAGTCCCGATGGGCTAGGGTATTGGTATTCGCTATATTATACATACTTTTTACCGTGAAAAACAAACCCAGAAGACCAAAAACATAATAAAATTGCAAATATATGCTTGTTTTTGTGTTTGTGTATGTGCAGGTATGGATATTAAAGAAATGGAGAAAAGAAAAGACAAAATCGGACAAAACCGAGCACGGGAATGGAATGAGCGCAAGAAAACGAGTCCAATGGTACTTTCGAATCTTATTGGGCCAGCCCCCATTTTATAGGCCGGACCAGCCCAAGTCAAATTCACTAAGCCCAATACTTAAATCAATGTGAAATAATAAGTTTATGTGTTGATAATGTATGTGTGACATCACGTCACATGCATGTGAATCAATTCCTTATATTGTTACGTGATCTCCCATTCAAATGATATAGGCAAATGGTATTTTGCCATGTGGTGGATAAAAAGTTATACTTCACACTTCGTTTCAATTTTCTAATTTTAGAGATCAAACGGACGAAAATAAAGGCTTACAAATGAAGCTATGATAAAGGACACGTGGCGCATGAAGAACGGTGGATCAAACCTTTGGCAGACTGCTATCCGATGAAACGCACACCAAGCCAAATGATTGGTTAATTCATTATGAAATAATTGGGCTGGAGTTACAAATTTACCCCTTGCATTTGCTTATAAAAAACAACGCTCCCTTCATTTGTAAGAGTGAGTTTTTAAGTTTATTTTTTTCATAGTAGTAGGTGTAGATTTAGGAGTAGTGTAGTATAACTTTTAGCTTATTGTGAAAGCTTTTATAGCTTATTTAGCTTATTGTACTGAAGATTTTGAGCTTATTAATGAAGATGTTTAAGGTTTGTTTTTATGAAATGCTTATTATTTCTTAATGCTTATTTTCTTTTTATGCTTATTCTTCTACTCTTTCTTTTCTTTTGCTTATTTCCAAATAAGCTCATGCTTATAGCTTATTTTTGGATCCCATCTCTTAAGCTTATATTCTAATAAGCTACTTCCATAGCTTATTTAGACTAGCTTATTTTATATTGTTTTCGATTTAGAGCTTTTCGAGTGAGCTTATTTTAGCTTATTTTTCGATTGCTTATTTTTATTCAAGCTTATTTTTTTTCTTTATATAGATCTAATCCTTAATCATACCCGATCCGAGTTCACTTGATTGAACACCTTAGTTTCGGGTGGATTAGATCTAAAAATAATAGATCTTATATTTTTAGCTTATTTTCTAGCATAAAGTTTGTTGCTTTTTAATTCTAGCTTATTTTTCTTAGATCTAAATCTTTAAATATACCCGATCCAAGTTCACTTGATTGAACATCTTAGTTTCGGGTAGATTTAGATCTAAAGTTTTCATCTTTTAGCTTATTGTCTTTAGAATAAATTCTAAAATAGCTTTTGCTTATCTCATTTTTTTCTCTTTTCTTGTCTTTACTTTTTCAAAAATGCTTATTGTTTGATTAAGCTCGATTCGAATGCTAAAAAGGGTGTCATGAGTCTCCTACTCGACTTATTCATTAAGTCTTGAGCACCTTTATCTTCGAGAGCTTATTATTTAGCTTATTTAGTCATAAAGTTCTAAACTTTACTAGTTTTTCTTATAGCTTATTAAGCTAGGGCTTATTTCGAAGGGTAATTGTAGCTTATTTGAGAAGTGGCTTATTTATAAGCTTATATTCTTCATCCTTTCTTCAAAAAATCCTTGATAGCTTTTTAGCTTATTTTAGTTTTTATTTCAAAAGTAGTTTTTTATATATATAGATTTAATCTAGTTTTATTTTTACAAAAATTAGTTTTCAAAATAGCTTATTTTTCTAAAAAGTTTTCATCTTATTAGCTTGTTTTGTCTTAACTTTTCATGTCTTATTTCGTATTCTATCCTTCTACATCTAAGGCCGAAGCTTAAGGGTCTTATAAGGTTGATAAATAGATAAAGTTTTAATCTTTATAGTTTTCACGAAAGTAATTAATAGATAAAGTTAAAACCTTTAATTGCTAATTAGTGAAGTAGAGCTTAAAAGTGATAAACTTATTTGTTTATTAAGTTTGTAAGATCGGGTGGTTATCGTTTATTTGTGGCTCTTCAATTTGGTTACATTTTCTATCCTTTTTCAATTAATTAGTGTAGATTTAATTAGTTATTTTATAACATGTTAGCTTATTTGATATTTGTCATGTGTAGTGAGTAGTTTAACTTGTGGTTGCTAAGTGATTAGTGATTTGGAATTTAAGTGTGGTTTAAAAAGGTTTAAAATAAATTAATAGTCAATTTACCGTCATTTACTTTTAATGCAATTTAAATACTAGTCATTTATTTTAAAAAACATTTTACTTTACTTGTTATTTAATTTCTTGCAACTTGTTTTCTAAGGATTTTTATTCGTTAAACCTAAGCCCGCACTTAAGGAACATTTCACGTCACTTAGCAAGCATATTTGTCATTTTTATCAATTTTAGTATAATCTTTTAGTTTTTAATCTTAGAATTTATATTAGTTTAATTTTTAATAGTTTAAAGCCAAAACCAAAAACTTGAACGATAATCAATCTTCAATCAAAACATTCTCGTGAATTTCAATTCATCTCTCGCCGTGAAAACGACACTCGAAAGATAGACTATTACTTTTCCTAAAGTAATTTTCTTATCTAACGGGAAATACTATATATTATTACGACACGCGTTTGACGTTTATCAAAATGGCGCCGTTGCCGGGGAGAGGTGTAGCGATTTTTACGAGATTGTTTGTGTTCGAGCCTTGAAGACCCTTCCTTGTGAAGTTATTTTCTTTATAAAAATATATAATATTTTTCATTTTCTAAAAAAAATTAATAAATAAAAACATTGTCCATAAAAAGAAATAAAAGTTACAAAGTTGGTAAAAGAACACCAACAAATAATACCTTCAATTGAGGTATTATCCATAATAAGTTCCCAACTCGAATAAAAGATTCAAAAACTTGCCTTTTGTGTCACTTGCGATATACGGCTCACCTTTGAAAGTTAAACACTTTTAGAGAGCTACCGTGAAGCTTGTTGATTATTAGGTTTAAGTTATTCGATCTCGTTTTGTCCTTTAATAAAATATATTGTTAAAAAAAACCTAAAAACCTAAAAATAATCTTCTTTTTGTTCTTATCCATTTAATTATTTTCTTAACCCTCTAAATCGTTTAATTCTTTCTTATGACGTCATAACGTGAGTGTACGGGATGTGGACAACCATGTCATGGCTTTTATTGTTATATATGTACATGTTTGCAGTGTGGTGTTAATCTTCTACTTGGAACTTGTTTAAATTGCACTTATGGTGATGGAAAGCCAGTCACTTGTTGTGGGTGTGAAGGCCCGTTAAGAGGAGGATTTTGTTTATTTTGCGCTTCAAGAGATGGAAATTCATTCGATTATAATCCAAATCCAAACTCTTTCAATGAATCTCAAAATTTTTCCGACTACCCTCCACAACCCCGGTACGAGACGAACTTTTGTGAGTTATGTGGAAACGATGCTCATTTTGGTTACGATTGTCCAACACAAGTTCCGTTTAATTCTAATCCGGACCCTTGTTACAATCAAAACTTCGATAATAATTTTCCACTAACTTCACCAAGTTTTCCACAACAAAACCTTTGTTGTGAAAACTGCGGGGGTCCTCATGCGACTTTTCAGTGTCAACCAATGAACCAAGATTTCTATAAATCTAATCCTTCTGGTTTTGACCAATTTCAACCCCCGCAGTTTCCCGTCAATTATCCTCCTCAAGAAACGAATAAAGAAATTTTGCAAGCTCGAGAAGACTTAATGGAAGCTATACAAGCCTTTTTAAAGGAGTATGATCATATACCTCCTAATAAAAAGTGCATGGCTTTATTGCTAGCTGAGGAGAGATTTCTTAAGATTAAGCAAACTATGGAAGAAGAGCAGAATCAACCTGAAGTTATGCAAGAATTGCTTCTTAAACTTATGAATGATTTGCAAATTCTTAAAGGAAGTCAACAAGAGAAGAAGGAGACGGCAGCTCAAAGTTTTATTCCATATTGGAATTTTTCTATGATTGACGATGAAGAAGCTAGAGACAACTTTTTGAAAGACGTTTGCACCTTCTTAAGGAAGTTCAGTCGTATACCTTTTGGATTAACACCAAAGGTTATATTGATAGCTTGGGAAAGTTTTGGCAAAATTAAAGATGCTTTGACGGACAAGCAATATCAACAAGAGGATATTCAAGAATTGATGAGTAAAATCCTTGAAGATGTGCGAAATATTAGTGAAGAGCTATCAGAATATATTAATTGTCCAAGCTGGAATCGTCCTATTTTCTACGACAATGACGATGATGAGTATACTATTATATATAGCAAGCCTAAAGCAATCACACCCGACCTACCAATCGAGGAACCCGATAACTCTCTCATAATGGGGGACGAGTATCTTGACACTATTCCTAGTGTTGAGGAGCTTGTCCCAATCCCAAGTAAGTTCGAGGGTATTTCCGAAGATACGTGTGATGTGCCCGTTTGTGAAGATCCTTCCACTTTTGATGCTTTGAGCGATCATTCTGAGATTTTATCCGATTCTAACAATGATGGTACTTCAAGTGATGACGATTCTTATGAGAACATCGAGTACGTTGAAGCATCACCTCTCAATTTGGAGATCGTTAGCTTAGAGGAGGTGAATAAAGATCAAGAAGAGAAAGAGTTTGACTTAGAAGATATTTTTCAAATCCAAGACGTTATTCTTCGAGAGAAATTAGTGAATATCAGTCGTCTTATTACTAATATCGAATCTTTGAAAGACAACCCTACTCCTGATCATGTGCTCAAGTCTCCTTCCTTAGTCCCGATCTCCATCACGGATAGTGATTCGTTCTTTGAAAAGTCCGATACTTCTTTCTCTTTTTCGGATAACTCTTTACCTGAATTCGAGACTTTTAGCGATCATACGGAAGAGACGAGAAGTGGCAGTACCACTACTCATGCTAATAACTCTCTTCCCGAGTATGATTCGTTTCTTTTTAAGATTGAGCCCGATCAGGGAGGGTTGATTAGCATTGTTATTTCTGATAATTCAAATGACCCTCTTTTGGAACTTCCTGAGTTTGAATCATTTCACTTTGATCTTTATGATGATCCGTCATTTCATCATACTCCTCCGGAACCACCGGATGTTGAGATTAGCTTAATTGTTGAGACCGATGCACCCGTGATAAACAATGTTGATGAGCTTAATAAAGACGAATGTTTTGACCCAGGGGGAGGTAATATTAATGTTAAAGTTGACAATTCCTTCACATTTATCATTCGGACTTTTCTCCCGTTTCTTACTTACCCTGAGGTTTCTCCCTTACTTTCCTCCACCGAAAATGAGGACACCATTTTTGTCCCCGGCATCTCCACTTAAAGCCGGTGGCATCTCATTGGGATGGAACTTTCATGTGCTTAAATGATTATCCAAACAATTAATGAAAGCTCGATTGAGATTTTCTCTTCCATACACTCTCTCCAAGGACGAATAAATTCGGGGATCGAGTCAAGCTATGTGACTCGGTTACAAAAAACAAAGCGCTTCATGGGAGGCACCCCATGCTTATCCATTTTCT